>JAWPHD010014951.1:0-58195 GCA_037043455.1 Cyrtodaria siliqua
AATGGCCTAGTTGCAAATTCTATTATAGACACTCCATTTACGATGGAGCAACGTTTCCACATTTGCATATGCGGTGTCATGAAGAAGACCTTAAATGAGCATGACAAAAAAGTGACAAAATGAACATGAAGGGGGAAGGGGGGGGGGGGTGCGGGGTAGAGGGGGTCCTACCCTTCTGCCTCTAGCGGGATTTGCAGTGGTTGTATTCTACCCCGGCAACCACACGGTGAGCGTCTTAATCTAATGTACTGTATTTGAATGGCAAAGATGAGATGTCACTACAGAATAACAGTCTCCTCAAGAAGAGAAGTGTCTTTATCCTATGTATATATTTAAATGGTTGTCTATGACTGATACGTACAATATTCTGGCAGGCATTTACATCCAGCATTGGATAATTACACAAACATCATTTAACTACTAATATACCATATGGACTGCTTGAAAATGGATTTAGATAAAGAGCAAAGATGATGTGACCATGTCAACTATAAAAGAACTGTATCGCAGTGATGTCTCCCTGAAAAAAAGAAAGGTATAGCCTTTGCATATTTAAATAATTGTTTCTGACCGATAGTATTCTGTCTACAATCAGCTTTGGATTGCAGTTCAAGTCTGTAAGCAGTAGAGTCGTTTCATTGTAAATTTAAAGGGACATATGGCAATTTTGATGTTTTTATTAAAACTCCTGGCATCTCATGTTTGTTCAGTCATTTTTATTAATTACAAGAATAGTATAAATCAAATATTTTTTTGTATATTTCTAACTATTGGTTATATTGCACCAATATAATATTTAAACTTATGGTCGAATAACAGGAACTTAAAACTCAAAATTTGATAAATAAATTGAGATGCTAATTTCAAAATTTGATAAACACTTCAAGACTGTCATGTGTCCCTTTAAGACAATAACACTGAAGTGTATGCCAGAATGAAACTTGTGTTATCTTGTGTTTATTTAGATGATTTTAATTCAAGGTAAGAATAGGTCACTTGGGGTGAAATTCAAAAAGGTATATGTTATCATTATTTATGGTGTATAAATTCAATATTCCAGTAAACCTTTTAGAAAAATAGAAATCAAACATAGATACATTGTTGAATAAATGTTCGTGTCAATCTTTGTGATTTAAATTAGTTAGATAAAGTTGCAGCATGTAAAATCAGAATCCCTCTGTAGAGCATTAGGATCAGTTCTTGTTTAAGCCAAGTGCAATTAAAAGTATTTAACTTGATCTTAGAAGGCTCAAACATAATGTGTTTGTAGGTTAGATTTTAGTTACTAGTAATTACTTACATTGTCAAAAAAGTCTGTTCTGTCTTCAACTGATATGGTATTCCATGAGCAGATGTAAGTGATGAAACATATTGTAGAAATAGCATGCTTATCCCAAATCACTATCCAATCGCAAATGCAGAACTTAAATACACAGTTGTGAGATGGATAGTTTCATGTGACAGCAAGAGGTCATGACTGTGTCCACTTCCTTTATGGTCTGGCACAAATGCTGGCTGCTCTTATAACCTAATGAGTATCTGTCTTGGTTTCTTGCTATACTAATGAATGGTGTTTTATGGCACGTCGACACATAAATAGGTCATATTGTGCGCAAAAGCCGATGAATCATGAAAGAATGAAGTAGTAATTAAAAATGATGTAAACGTATAAAGATAAAACTATCTACAAATAAGGGATGATATGGTAACGATATAAACTATGTATATAGGATATGCAGATGCTACAAATATAAAATGTATAGCAAGTATAGGTACATGTACATTATCACTGTGTAGATAGTATTATGAAGAAAGAAAAAAACTCCCACCTGCTACTGTCAGGCGTGTAGCCAGTCATATGCCCGTACGCCCGGGCGTTCAGTTCGCCAGAAATAAATAATAAAATAAATGATCCATATATGCAATAATATCCGAAGTGGGGTAGAAGGTTAGGAGTAAAATATTTCCAGCACAGTCATTGCGCCTTATTTTCCCGAACTTAATTTGTAATAAAAAAATATAAATACATGTAACATTCTATTTGAACTGACTTTACTTGTGCGCTTTCTTCTGCTTGAATTATACATACATTTAATCTAAGCTAAAAATCCTGAAATCTAACGTACAATCGTCAAGAGCCCCTCAAAATATCAGAAGTGAGACAGTAGAATAATTCCCAATCGGTCAATGTTAACCTTTTTTAATAGGCTTTTCTATATACGCCGCCATCTTGATTGTCTGTGATGAAAACCGCCATTCGACGGTGAACACCTGGCCTTCTGTGCAAAGCATTGTGCGAGGCCAGGGAACCAGGCTACATCATGTCGCCGATTGCTCCGCATGACAGCTATTAATAACTTGGGGATTTCTCTATGGACTTTTAAGACTTGTTGACAAGCGCGTAGCTACATGTAGGCCCTATAGGCCCGGGCCTGCATATACAATTGAAAAAGATAATATTTTGAAGCGATTGATATAACATATGGGAGAAGTGGTGTGGGGGATATCCGTATGCAACAATAAATATCTAAGTCTTATTTCAGTTCTATAATAGATCTAAATAATAGCAATCACATATGTAACAATAGTGTGACGGCAAAACATTGTACTGTTATTCAAATATACCAACCATGTTTATACATCAATTTTCCCTTATTTATATCCTGGCCATTAAATGTCTGTTTGGAATGTTGCATATCCCAACCCTAGATATTTTTCTCTAACCAAAATATTGATCGTAGCTCAAATTATTAAATGTTTAGCTACTTATTTAAAGACACATTTCGAGTCTATTGGTGGTGGGGGAGGGACACATTTCGAGTCTATTGTATTTGGGGGGGGGGGGGGGGGGGGGGCTGTAAATCGCTGTTAGAAATACATGTTCACAAGGAAATTGAGATTATTAGTTGTTTGTCAAAGGATAAGGCCCGTCCCATAAAGAGTGTATAATAATGTAGTAAAATTATAACCGTTTTGCATTTTATGTGCACTAGTATATATGTTAAAACAACTATGAATAGATGGATTTTCTTAGAAGACCCGTGTTAACAATTAATAGTTTTTGTATTTTAGCACAATATACTCTATTATCAGTTGCTTTTCTGCCATGTTTTAGTAAATCTCAAATGCAAGAAACTCATCGGGACTTCAAATTCAAAAATCTTTGTCATCTGTCAGTGTTTTTGATCACCTGACTCGAAGGCTCAATGTGATGTTTTGGGATCACTCTTCGTCCGTCGTCCGTCCGTTGTCTGTCCGTCGTCCGTCGTCGTCGTTATCTTTTGCTTCTGACGACTTTTTGTCAGAAACCGCTTGTTGGAATTCAACCAAGTCTTACATGAATTCATTAAACTGGATTTTATAGTTGCACCAACAGCTAAGGTCATTTGGCGACATTCCAGCTTTTTATTGGTGGAGGAAGACCCCAGGTGCAAACCCGGGCATTTTTTCGTGCACGGGCGCGCACCTGAGTAGAACCACCGACGTTCTGCAAGCAAGCTGGATAGCTTGATACTCACATACTAAACTGTCCTGGCCCCATGGGGAATCGATCACCACAGCGGTGAGGGACATGTGATTTCAAGTCTGAGACCACTCGACCACGGACGACCCCAAGTTTATGTGAAGCATCATTATATGTTTGTTCGAATGGTGCACCTGAGGTCATAAATGCCCCCGTAGTGAGGCTAATCATTTTCATTTAACAAATCTTAAAACATCTTCTGCAAAAATACAAGATATAGAGCTGTGATATTTTGCATGTAACATCGTCTTATGGTCCTCTAACTAGTTTGTTATAATGGTGACCCTGAGGTCAAAATTGGACCCGCCCCAGTCTCCTAATTATTCACACGAACTTTAATCAAGCATACTTTTTGAGTTATGCTCCGGACAAAATGTGTGACGCACGGGCGCACACACGGACGGACGGAAAAAGGGGCGACTATATGCTCCCCCATAATAAACAATCTAGTGTTTTTGGTTACAATATATTTTATATCAAAAACTAAGGTAATAGTAAATGAAAAGAAAAAAACTGTGATGGGGCCTCAATATAATGTATCTGCGGTAATCAGTCAGCGAGAAGTAAGCAGTTAAAAAGCATGCTATTCATGATTTTTCAACGACTACATTCAGTTGGGAAAGGTGTCTTTAACAGACACGCTATTAACCGTTCTAGTGAATTTTAAAATATGGCTGTAAAATCATTAATAGAACCCATGTGATGTGTTCAGTGATGTGGCGAATGCTAGACAGTACACTATATCAATTGTTCGTGATCTTGAAACACGCTTTATATTTGCAGTCCAATTACCGATAGAATTGTTCAAACCTTCATTGTATGCGACAGACCTTGGCGGTATGACCCTATCTCGTATGACAGCGATTACTTGTAATCATTATGTCATTTACAACTGCACAATATTTACCGACAATCCTTTCGATATGTAGACAATGCCATTAGTAACCAGTAATGCATCTGCTTTGTCTGGTTTTAAATTCAGTAGAGTGACCTTAATTATGAGACACATTTTACTAAATGTTCTATTGAATAATCATTCTGAAACGTTAAAAAACCAAGGACTCGTTTTATAATAATCAAATTTAAAATCGTCTACTTGTGTCCACATAAGCATTGAATGCAGACAATTAGTAGTGTATCACATGTATCAGAAAATGAATTGAAATTGCGCTTATTTGTAACGTGTAATTCATAGTAAAGCATTTAAGAAATATAGAAACGATCACAGTTGTCGTCAGTTGTTTCATAAAATGGGGCCTGGGTCTAGACAAATTTAAAATATCCACAAAATAAAACAATTGTTACTGAAACGAGTCCGTTATCACTAACTTGCCGCATTTTCTTTAATGTGGGGTGTACTTTTCCGCAAGAGCAAATTTTAAAGCGAGGACGGAAGGGGTTGGTGGGGTGAGAGGGGAGGGGAATAATTAAAAAAAATGAACCAGAGAGTTCTAGGCCTTTATCAGATGTATTCATGTATCTTGCTGAGGATTACACAGTTTCATTGTTGTAGACCTTAAATACTTTAATCATTTGTCAGGTAAAAGTTAACGGACAGACGGACGGACAACGCCATGTCCTTACGGGCGTATAAAAAGCGAGTTTGCTATCAACTTCCCTACCCAGACATAACGAACTATTTTTTAACCTACCAGTCCGCATACTGGCATGAACCAGAACTACTTGTTAGGGTGTGCACACAACCAAATGTTGGGTCTAGATGTTAAGGTCAATGTTTGTTTGTTTGTTTGTTAATTTGTTTGTTTGTTTGTTTGTTTGTGTTGTGCGCGTACTGCGTACCAAGCTCGTGCGTACTGAATACCGCCTAAAACGCCCTGAATACTGCGTACCAAAATGAGGGGGAGGTGGGGTCAGCCTCATCCCTGTCCATTGTATAGACACTTGCAACAGTAACAACAGTGGGTCAGATAAAGGTGGGTGTGGGGGTGGGGGTGGGGGGTCAACCTCATCTCTGTCCATTGTAGACACTTGCAACAGGAACAACAGTGGGTCAGATAAAGGTGGGGGTGGGGGGGTCAACCTTATCTCTGTTCATTGTAGACACTTGCAACAGTAACAACAGTGGGTCAGATAAAGGTGGGGGTGGGGGGTCAACCTCATCTCTGTGCATTTTAGACACTTGCAACAGTAACAACAGTGGGTCAGATAAAGGTGGGGGGGGGGGGGGGGGGGGTTCAACCTCATATCTGTCCATTGTAGACACTTGCAACAGTAACAACAGTGGGTCAGATAAAGGTGGGGGTGGGGGGTGGGGGGTCAACCTCATCTCTGTTCATTTTAGACACTTGCAACAGTAACAACAGTGGGTCAGATAAAGGTGGGGGGTGGGGGGTCAACCTCATCTCTGTCCATTGTAGACACTTGCAACAGTAACAACAGTGGGTCATATAAAGGTGGGGGTGGGGGGGTCAACCTCATCTCTGTTCATTTTAGACACTTGCAACAGTAACAACAGTGGGTCAGATAAAGGTGGGGGGTTGGGGGGGTCAACCTCATCTCTGTCCATTGTAGACACTTGCAACAGTAACAACAGTGGGTCAGATAAAGGTGGGGGGGTCAACCTCATCTCTGTCAATTGTAGACACTTGCAACAGTAACAACAGTGGGTCAGATAAAGGTGGGGGGGGGGGGTCAACCTCATCTCTGTCCATTGTAGACACTTGCAACAGTAACAACAGTGAGTCAGATAAAGGTGGTGGGGTGGGGGGGGGGGGGTCAACCTCATCTCTGTCCATTGTGGACACTTGCAACAGTAACAACAGTGGGTCAGATAAAGGTGGGGTGTGTGTGTGGGGGGTGGGGGGTCAACCTCATCTCTGACCATTGTAGACACTTGCAACAGTAACAACAGTGGGTCAGATAAAGGTGGGTGGGTGGGGGGGGTCAACCTCATCTCTGTCCATTGTGGACACTTCCAACAGTAACAACAATGGGTCAGATAAAGGTGGGGGTGGGGTCAACCTCATCTCTGTCCATTGTGGACACTTGCAACAGTAACAACAGTGGGTCAGATAAAGGTGGGGGGGGGGGGGGGGGTTGGGGGGTCAACCTCATCTCTGTCCATTGTAGACACTTGCAACAGTAACAACAGTGGGTCAGATAAAGGTGGGGGGTGGGGGGTCAACCTCATCTCTGTCCATTGTGGACACTTGCAACAGTAACAACAGTGGGTCAGATAAAGGTGGGGGGGTGTGTGTGTGTGGGGGGGGGGGGGGGTCAACCTCATCTCTGTCCATTGTAGACACTTGCAACAGTAACAACAGTGGGTCAGATAAAGGTGGGTGGGTGGGGGGTCAACCTCATCTCTGTCCATTGTGGACACTTCCAACAGTAACAACAATGGGTCAGATAAAGGGGGGGGGGGGGGGGGGGGTCAACCTCATCTCTGTCCATTGTGGACACTTGCAACAGTAACAACAGTGGGTCAGATAAAGGTTGGGGGGGTCAACCTCATCTCTGTCCATTGTAGACACTTGCAACAGTAACAACAGTGGGTCAGATAAAAGTGGGGGGTGGTGGGGGTCATCCTCCTCCCTGTCCATTGTAGACACTTGCAACAGTAACAACAGTGGGTCAGATAAAGGTGGGGGGGGGGGGGTGTCAACCTCATCTCTGTCCATTGTGGACACTTGCAACAGTAACAATAGTGGGTCAGATAAAGGAAGCCTGGTAAGTTTAGAAGAAGAGTTGTTGTTTTTAAGATGTTTCAATATAACTCTATTTTAAACACCCTCAGGATCACCATATGAACAAACATGGTAGATTTGTTTGTTTGAGTGATGTTTAATATCATCGATTTTGCTTGTGGTAGAGACAGACCACAAGTCGAGCTCAAGTGGGATTCCAACCTCTAGCGGTGAGAGGTGAGAACATGAACATTGTAGATGCAGTGTATTTACACTTGGTAAAGGACCATACGCTAATGATATATGCAGTATACGAGGCTAATGATACATGCCGTGTACGAGGCTAATGATACATGCAGTATACGAGGCTAATGATACATGCAGTGTACGAGGCTAACGATACATGCCGTGTACGAGGCTAATGATACATGAAGTATACGAGGCTAATGATACATGAATTATACGAGGCTAATGATGCAGTATACGAGGCTAATGATACATGCAGTATACGAGGCTAATGGTACATGCAGTATACGAGGCTAATGGTACATGTAGTATACGAGGCTAATGATACATGCAGTATACGAGGCTAATGGTACATGCAGTATACGAGGCTAATGATGCATGCAGTATACGATAGCTAGGGCATACGCTAATGACACATGCAGTATACGAGAGCTAGGACATACGCTAATGATACATGCAGTACACGAGAGCTAGGACATACGCTAATGATACATGCAGTATACGATAGCTAGGACATACGCTAATGATACATGCAGTATACGAGGCTAATGATACATGCAGTATACGAAAGCTAGGACATACGCTAATGATACATGCATTATACGATAGCTAGGGCATACGCTAATGATACATGCAGTATACGATAGCTATGGCATACGCTAATGATACATGCAGTATACGAGGCTAATGATACATGCAGTATACGAGGCTAACGATACATGCCGTGTAGGAGGCTAATGATACATGCAGTATACGAGGCTAATGATACATGACTTATACGAGGATAATGATGCAGTATACGAGGCTAATGATACATGCAGTATACGAGGCTAATGGTACATGCAGTATACGAGGCTAATGATACATGCAGTATACGAGGCTAATGGTACATGTAGTATACGAGGCTAATGATACATGCAGTATACGAGGCTAATGGTACATGCAGTATACGAGGCTAATGATGCATGCAGTATACGATAGCTAGGGCATACGCTAATGACACATGCAGTATACGAGAGCTAGGACATACGCTAATGATACATGCAGTATACGAGAGCTAGGACATACGCTAATGATACATGCAGTATACGATAGCTAGGACATACGCTGATTATACATGCAGTATACGAGGCTAATGATACATGCAGTATACGAAAGCTAGGACATACGCTAATGATACATGCATTATACGATAGCTAGGGCATACGCTAATGATACATGCAGTATACGATAGCTATGGCATACGCTAATGATACATGCAGTATACGAGGCTAATGATACATGCAGTGTACGAGGCTAACGATACATGCCGTGTAGGAGGCTAATGATACATGCAGTATACGAGGCTAATGATACATGACTTATACGAGGCTAATGATGCAGTATACGAGGCTAATGATACATGCAGTATACGAGGCTAATGGTACATGCAGTATACGAGGCTAATGATACATGCAGTATACGAGGCTAATGGTACATGTAGTATACGAGGCTAATGATACATGCAGTATACGAGGCTAATGGTACATGCAGTATACGAGGCTAATGATGCATGCAGTATACGATAGCTAGGGCATACGCTAATGACACATGCAGTATACGAGAGCTAGGACATACGCTAATGATACATGCAGTATACGAGAGCTAGGACATACGCTAATGATACATGCAGTATACGATAGCTAGGACATACGCTAATGATACATGCAGTATACGAGGCTAATGATACATGCAGTATACGAAAGCTAGGACATACGCTAATGATACATGCCTTATACGATAGCTAGGGCATACGCTAATGATACATGCAGTATACGATAGCTATGGCATACGCTAATGATACATGCAGTATACGATAGTTAGGGCATACGCTAATGATACATGCAGTATACGAGAACTAAGACATTCGCTAATGATACATGTAGTATACGAGAGCTTGGACATACGCTAATGATATATGCAGTACACGAGAGCTAGGACATACGCTAATGATACAGGCAGTATACGAGGCTAATGATACATGCAGTATACGTGGTTAATGGTACATGCAGTATACGAGGCTAATGATACATGCAGTATACGATAGCTAGGACATACGCTAATGATACATGCAGTATACTATAGCTAGGGCATACGCTAATGATACATGCAGTATACGAGAGCTAGGACATACGCTAATGGTACATGCAGTATACGAGAGCTAGGACATACGCTAATGGTACATGCAGTATACGAGAGCTATGACACATACGCTAATGATACATGCAGTATACGAGGCTAATGATACATGCAGTATACGAGAGCTAGGACATACGCTAATGATACATGCAGTATACGAGAGCTAGGACATACGCTAATGATACATGCAGTATACGAGGCTAATGATACATGCAGTATACGAGAGCTAGGACATACGCTAATGATACATGCAGTATACGAGAGCTAGGACATACGCTAATGATACATGCAGTATACGAGAGCTAGGACATACGCTAATGATACATGCAGTATATGAGAGCTTTATGCTTTCAAAGAAAAACATTTTCAATTTTCAACATCAGTCTACACGAAACATAATTATGACCACTGGTGTGGTTACATTTGCTATTAGTGTCTCCGTCTGAAAAAAGCTTATACTGAAAGCTAAGTATTCCTCTGTCTCTTAGAGCATTAGAGAAGAAGATATTTTTTTAATTTTTCCTCGATGACTACGTAAAATACCTTTGTTTTCATTCGACAATCTATGTTCATGTTCCTACCAATACTTCCCTTAAGGAGAGAAAGGACAACGATAAAAACAAAGAATTCACTGACTTTATAACAACACACATGGCTGAAAAATATTCAGTCGACATATATGATGGCTTCACGTATCAAACGCTTTGCTATAAACCAATTGTTGCCAGATCTATGTGTCGTCCATCAACTAGACTCCCAACTACCGGCCGGGTATCATGGAACCTTTTCTCTTTGAATCCGTGCTGGAGATTTTAGAAATCACCCTCGTATCTTTATGCGTCTTGTCTGTGTATATATATCTTGTGGGTCTTGTCTGTAGAGATATACCTGTGGAGATATACCTTGTGGGTCTTGTCTGTGGAGATATACCTTGTGAGTCTTGTTTGTGGAGATATACATTGTGAATCTTGTCTGTGGAGATATACTTTTTGAGTCTTGTCTGTGAAGTTATACGTTGTCTGTGGTGATATACCTTTTGAGTCTTGACTATGAAGTTATACGTTGTGTGTCTTGTCTGTGGAGATATACTCTATGAGTCTTGTCTGTGGAGATATACCTTTTGGGTCTTGTCTGCGTAGGTATACCTTGTGTGTATTGTCTGTGGAAATATACGCTGTGAGTCTTGTCTGTGGAGATATGCATTGTGTGTCTTATTTGTGGAGATATACGTTGTGGGTATTGTCTTTGGAGATATACATGATGAGTCATGTCTGTGGAGATATACCGTGTGGGTCATGTCTGTGGAGATATACCTTGTGAGTCTTGTCGGTGGAGATATACCTTGTTATTCTTGTCTGTTCAGATATACATTGTGGGTATTGTCTGCGGAGATATACCTTGTAAGTCTTCTCTGTGGAGATATACCTTGTGAGTCTTGTCTGTGAAGATATACCTTGTGAGTCTTGTCTGTGGAGATATACCTTGTTATTCTTGTCTGTTCAGATATACATTGTAGGTCTTGTCTGTGGAGATATACATTGTGGGTCTTGTCTGCGGAGATATACCTTGTGAGTCTTGTCTGTGGAGATATACCTTGTGAGTCTTGTCTGTGGAGATATACATGATGAGTCTTGTCTACGGAAATATACCTTGTGGTTTTTGTCTGTGGAGATATACATACATTGGGAGTATTGTTTGTGGAGATACATCTTGTGAGTTACGTCTGTGGAGATATATAGCGTGTGGGTCTTGTCTGTGGAGATATACCGTGTGGGTCTTGTCTGTATAAATATATACCTTGTGGGTCTTGTCTGTGGAAATATATACCTTGTGGGTCTTGTCTGTGGAAATATATACCTTGTGAGTCCTGTATGTGGAAATATATATCTTGTGGGTTATGTCTGTGGAGATATACATTGTTGGGCTTGTCTGTGGAGATATACATTGTTGGGCTTGTCTGTGGAGATATACCTTGTGAGTCTTGTCTGTCAAGATATACATTGTGAGTCTTGTCTATCGAGATATACATTGTCGGGCTTGTCTGTGGAGATATACATTGTCGGGCTTGTCTGTGGAGATATACCTTGTGAGTCTTGTGTGTCAAGATTTACATTGCGAGTCTTGTCTATGGAGATATACATGATGAGACATGTCTTTGGAAATATATAACTTGTGGGACTTGTCTGTGGAGATATATACATTGTGGGTCTTGTCTGTGGAGATATATATCTTGTGAGTCTGGGTCTGTGGAGCTATACATGATGAGTCTTGTCTGTGGATATATACATTGTAAGTCTTGTCTGCGGAGATATATACCTTGTGAGTCTGGGTCTGAGGAGATATACATTGTGGGTCATGTCTGTGCAAATATACATTGTTAGTCTTGCCTGTGCAGATATCCCTTGTGGGTCGTGTCTGTGGAGATATATATTGTGAGTCTTGTCTGTGGAGATATACCGTGTGAGTCTTGTCTTTGAAGGTATACATTGTGTGTCTTGTCTGTGGAGATATACTTTGTTGGTCATGTCTGTGGAGAGATATATTGTGAGTCTTGTCTGTGGAGATATACATGCTGAGTCTTGTCTGTGGAGATATACATTGTGAATCTTTTCTGTGGATATATACCTTGTGAGTCCTGTCTGTGGAGATATACATTATGAGTCTTGTCTGTGGAGATATACCTTATGGGTACTGTCTGTGGAGATATACCTTGTGAGTCTTGTATGTGAAGATATACAAGATGAGTCTTGTATGTGGAGATATAAGTTGTGGTCTTGTTTGTGCAGATATATATGATGGGTCTTGTTTGTGGACATATACCTTATGGTTCTTGTCTGTGGAGATATACCTTCTGAGTGTTGTCTGTGGATATATAGCATGTGGGTCATGTCTGTGGAGATATACGTTGTGAGTATTGTCTGTGGAATTATATATGATGTCTTGTCTGCGGAAATATACCTTATGGATCTTGTCTCTGGAGATATACCGTGTGGGTTTTGTCTGTTGAAATATACCTTGTGGGTCTTGTCTGTGGAGATATACCTTGTGAGTCTTGTCTGTGGATATATACATGATGAGTCTTGTCTTTGGAGATATACCTTGTTGGTCTTGTCTGTGGATATATACCTTGTAAACTTGTCCGTGGATATATACAAGAATAGACTTGTCTATCGAGATACACCTTATTTGTCTTGTCTCTGGAGATACACCTTTTGAGTCTTTTCTGTGGAGAAAACCTTGTGAGTCCTGTCTGTGGAGATATACATTGCGAGTCTTGTCTGTGGAGATATACCTTACGGGTTTTGTCTGTCGAGATATACCTTGTGAGTCTTATCTGTGGAGATATACATGATGCGTCTTGTCTGTGGAGATATACCTTGTGAGTCTTGTATGTGGAGATATACAAGATGAGTCTTGTCTGTGGAGATATACGTTGTGGGTCTTGTTTGTGCAGATATACATGATAGGTCTTGTTTGTGGACATATACCTTGTGTTTCTTGTCTGTGGAGATATACCTTATGCGTGTTGTCTGTGGATATATAGCTTGTGAATCATGTCTGTGGAGATATACCTTGTGAGTCTTGTCTATGGTGATATACATTGTGGGTCTTTTATTTGGAAATATAACTTGTGGGTCTTGTCTGTGGAGATTCCTTGAGGATCTTTCCTGTGAAGATATACCATGTGAGTCATGTCTGTGGAGATACACCTTATGAGTCTTGTCTGTGGTATACCTTGTGAGTCTTGTGTGTGAATATATACATGATGAGTATTGCATGTGGAGATATACCTTGTGGGTCTTGTCTGTTGAGATATACCTTGCGAGTCTTGGCTGTGGAAATATACCTTGTGAGTCTTGTCTTTGGAGATATACATGATGCGTCTTGTATGTGGAGATATACCTTGTGAGTCTTGTCTTTGGAGATATATACCTTGTGAGTCATGTCTGTGGAAATGTACCTTGTGAGTCTCGTTTGTGGAGATATATACCCTGTGAGTCCTGTCTGTTGAGATATACCTTGTGAGTCTTGTCTGTGGGGATATATACCTTGTGAGTCATGTCTGTGAAGATATACCGTGTGAGTCTTGTCTATTGAAATATAAAACGTGTGAGCCATGTCTGTGGAGATACCTTGTGAGTCTTGTCTGTGGAGATATATACCTTGCGAGTCATGACTGTGGAGATATACATTGTGAGTCATGTCTGTGGAGATATACCTTTTTAGTCTTGTCTGTGGAGATATATACATTGTGAGTCATGTCTGTGGAGATATACCTTTTGAGTCATGTCTGTGGAGATATATATTGTGTCATCTCTGTGAAGATATACCTTGTGTCTTATCTGTGGAGATATACATTGTGAGTCTTTTATGTGGAGATATACCTTGTGAGTCTTGTCTGTGCAAATATACCTTGTGGGTCTTGTCTGTGGAGATATACCTTGTGGGGGCTTGTCTATGGGGATATACCTTGTATGTCTTGTATGTGCAGATATACCTTGTGGGTCTTGTCTGTGGAGATATATACATTGTGAGTCTTGTCTTTGGAGATATACCTTGTGAGTCTTGTCTATTGAGATATATAACTTGTGAGTCATGTCTGTGGAAATACCTTGTGAGTATTGTCTGTGGAGATATATACCTTGCGAGTCATGACTGTGAAGATATAAATTGTGAATTATATCCGTGTAGATATACCTTGTGAGTCATGTCTGTGGAGATATACCTTGTGAGTCATGCCTGTGGAGATTTACCTTGTGAGTCATGTCTGTGGAGATATATCTTGTGTCATGTCTGTGAAAATATATCTTGTGTCTTGTCTGTGAAGATAAAAATTGTGAGTCTTTTATGTGGAGATATACCTTGTGAGTCTTGTCTGTGCAAATATACCTTGTGGGTCTTGTCTGTGGAGATATACCTTGTGGGTGCTTGTCTGTGGAGATATACCTTGTATGTCTTGTCTGTGCAGATATACCTTGTGGGTCTTGTCTGTGGAGATATATACCGTGTGAGTCTTGTCTTTGGAGATATACATTGTGAATCTTGTCTGTGGAGATATACCTTGTGAGTCAAGTATATGGAGATATACATTGTGAGTCTTGTCTTAGGATATTTACCTTGCATTTCTTGTCGGGTAGTTCCACGTTGGCATGATCACTACGACTTGATATTGATGTAGGCACAATGGATTGTTTTCGGGCCTCCATCGGCATAGTATCGGGCCTCCATCGGCACACTATCGGGCCTCCATCGGCACATTGTCGGGTCAGCATCCGCCCATTTTAATTTTTAGTGTTGAGTATCAAATAGTTATTGTACAAATTGTTTTTTCCGTATATATAACTATAAAACTAGGTTATGTTTCTAGTATAATCAATTATACACATTAAAATGGTGTTTTCCTTAAGTTTTAATCTTTATTTCCATATTGTTGTAGCTACTTTAATGACGTCCGGGTCTTGAATTCACCATCCATTCTTGTGAATATGCTTAGTCATAATCCCAAGTATATACATTTCAATTACAACTATTTTTATAATAAATACTGATAAAGGTGATCCTTTGGGAGCAAAAAAAACACAATTAAGAGAATAAAGCAGCAGACTCGGTTTTATTGAGTCTGTTCATGAGAAGTAATGAAAAAAGCAATATCTCTCACGTCCCCTAGCACCGGCTTAAGCGGTATTCTACTTCAAAGCCACCTATATTGGGCTCGTTGGTCCCAAAGGACCAGTAAAAATACTACTACTGATTCGTAACACGGGTTTAAAGGATAACAAGGGCTACGTCTAAATATGATAAATACTAATAAATACCAACTTCGTTGATCGTTAAACTTTGAAGGTCATGGGAATATTTGCGAACGAAATTTGAGTATTTGAGCTTGTCTAAGAACAGTTTGAAGAATGGCTGGTGAATTCCAGTTCAGCACGTGTCTTAAATACTTCATTATACGTATTCGGACTAATGTCGACACGACATCGACGAAGTTTTCGTAAGCCAATGTCGGCCCAAGCTAGCTGGATTCTTCATGAACAAATATTGAGCTTCATGTTCCTGATTTGGTGTTGGGTATTTTTGGTGTCCCTTCGGAAGATTTAGTCGGTTTTCGCTGTGCTATTTATACTTTTTGTCAGTTTTCTACTTGACTAGGCACTAGATATTTGAAATTAAGTACATATTTAGGTACTTGCCTGATGGCTTCTGTTTCTGTATTTAGCTGTCTATTTTACGTATACATCATTATTTTCTTATATGACCCATCTGTTAATTAATACATTTAGCACGGATGTATTTTGAAATACTTTCCGATATTGCAGCTTTTAATTAGGCCTAGAATTCACCAGTCATTCTTGAGTATATTCTTAGACTTTAGTCCAAGTATGCAAATTGCAATCACAAATATTTCTGTAAGTTTAAAGTATAAACGTTCATAAGAAGCTGCTGTGTATAAATATAATACATTCTAATAAACAGCCACTTCATTGAGTTGATAAGCGTCCATTAGTTAACAATTGGCAAATGTATTAGGAAAATAACTCCTTCATTAACTTACCGAAGACTGCATAAAAAATATCGTATAACATTCTAACAAAATAAAGTTGTTTAGGGTCATTTCATTTTTTATAGAAACTGAACGTAACAAGACAACTGCGATGAAAAGCATCAATTCGCCAAAAGTATTGTTGGTGAAATATCATTGCTTTGAAATGGCATTGCCTTGAAGTATGATTCATGTTTTTTATCGTGTAATATCATTGAAAATGAAGATACAACGAAGAATAGAAACAGAAATCTGCCTGAATAATTGTACATTATACTGTGAGCATTTGTTTTTAATTTTTCACAGTGTGTGCTTTGGCGATTCTCAGATATGACTGATTATCCATTACCCAGTCTGTAAATCCAATCTCTCTTTCATTTATTTTGTTCAGATTAATATTGAAATTACTTTATTTGTACTTATATGCCTTAATTGTACTCATTATGAGTATGTGTGGTATATTTAACATAAAAATCCGTATAAAGTCAAATTCCAATAAAACCAGTGCTACTCCGTTAAAATCGCTGGAATAACGCGCCGTATCACGCAATGTTCACACAATCGCAGGATCCGGTAATTGCGAACGAGCGAACTGACATACCGACAGACCGAAAGACATCCGGTAAACCGGTAGGAGACTTATAAACAAATGGTCCAAACATTAATTTCAACGCATTGTATGTTTAGTGGTTGCCTCATTTACAGTTCGCCACTATGCTTTCCTCTATGATTGTGCGATGTACTGTTACATTGTGAACCCTATGATGACGTCTACTTAAAGCATTCAAGGACTGATACTGTTTAATGCTTGACTTCACTCTAGTCTTGTTGTGCCCTTAATGTTTTATTCTCTTGTTGCTAATTGAGAAATTGCTTTGTAGCTTTCTAGACTTTTGTTTTTTATATTCATATGTACATGATCATCTTTGTAATTATACATATATTGTATATTAATGCTGCCTAGTTTGGAATATGGTATAGCCTGGAGCGGATTTCTTTATTTAAATGTCCAGTCTTATGACCATAGGATAAGAGTAAGGTTTGATTCATCCTAGAACCTGGTTTAAACCCCAGCGACCTTGATGCCACTGACAGCTCCAAGGCGGTACCCTGTTAACAACCCTTTTATGTTTGTGATGTCGAATACTTGTAATTGTTTGTGTATGCGTGTTTTTGATTGACTGTGTTCTGTGAATGCTACATTTCCTGTTTGATTTGTATGCGTGTTTTTGGTTGAATGTGTTCTGTGAATGCTACATTTCCTGTCTGATTTGTATACCTAATTTTCCCTGATAGCTGACATATACTTTAGTGTGTACCTCAGTTATATTGTCAGACGAATGAAAAACAATAATAAAGAGAATGAACACTTTATTTTTTTATTTTGTTTTATTTGACGAAAATACTTTCTTTTAATGAATGGAATATTGAACGGGCTTTATATATAGAGGATATTACATGAGTACTCATTCATTATTGAATTTATTGAACGAGTTGGCAAAATTATATAATGCGATGCTGAGCATTATATCATTTTTGCTAACGAGTTTAATAAATTCAATAATGAATGAGAACGAATGTGAGATTCTATTTATTACATAACTTATAACGTCACATTACGTCAGGAAACGTACATTAACGTGCGGCTATGACGTCATTAACGTTATGTTATACCACTAGAGGAATATAGAAAATACTGAATGGTGCTATAACACATCCACGCCGCATGTTATGTGATAAAATAAATTATTAAGAAATACAAACACACTTTATCTTCAACCGAAGATACCAAACAAACTAGTATGTCTTCCGGTAAACATGTACGGTCTCTGAATACATCGTTTACCAATGCATTATATGACAAAACCATTGAACAAAGGCCTTAGAGTGTAACAATTATAACAAAAATCGATGAAAAGAAGCAGTATACATGTATAACATTTACAAATAAAATATATATCTAACCAGTTTATTCTCTCTTTGAAATTATTTCGTTACTTTTGTAAAACGAACGTATAGTGAAACGTGATTTCGAATTTGACATGCTAAGTAACTCAAATAAAATAAGATTTATTAACAAATTATTATGCAAGCACATTTATGATATTTAGCTATCATTTTTTCTATAATTGCCAAAATGATATCGTGTCATTCGGGAAGCTTTTAAACAGAGCCAGCCAAATATGAAATGTGGATTTTAACAGGAATAGCTGTGAATTTGAAAGCTCAAAACTGCCTGATCACGTGCGGACAAAACCATTGGATGGAACTGTTGGTTGAACTAGTCATTGAATTCAATGCATTAAAATAAATGTTAATATGTGTTATATAAATATATATAGTAGTCATGCCATGAAATGTCTTCCCGAATCATCACACTAATGACAATGGTAGTCGCTTTTTATTACGTAGAGCCCTGACAGCTCTAGAAGATCGTAGATTATCCATTCATCAATGTACAAAACTCTAGTAAACGAAAAATAAATTACAAAGTGTAAGTAGTTTAAGCTTAAAGCTAACATTAGTCAATTAATATCATCCAATCAGAACTGCGACACGCATTAGGTGCATAGGTGCAATAAATAAACGCAGGTTAGTAGATGCAATTGTTGCGACATAATGATTGGCTAATGGCCAGCATGTTAGAATGCGTGCGCATGTTAGAGTGCGGTATGTGTTAGTGTGCGTGCGCATGTCAATGACGGTTTATAGGAAGCCTACCGTTTGTTTTAACGTTCGTAAACATTTATGCATTCGACAGGCATTCAGCAGCTGGAAATGGTTTCGGGATTAGATTTATGCAAAGGTCACGATCAGATTTTGAGTGTATGAGGCAAAATGTTTTATTTTAAAAGTGCCTAGAAGTTCATGATGCAACTTTGACACTGGATGATCGTGGAATTGGCGTTCATTTTGTAGCATTTAACTTTGACATCCCACACGCAGAGCTCAAACAGGCAACTTCAAACGTTTGAATTCTGCAATGGTAAAATAGAGAAAGATAATAACGTTCTTAGCCTAGAAGCTGTGGCAAGGTGATGCTTTACAACAAAGTGTTTTTATTTCACATCAGACTTATTCTTACATATATGTATCAGTAGTTTTCTCATATTACCATCCTTAGGGAGACAACTTGTTTTACAATCTTAAATCCATTTCCCCTTACTATTATATATCGGGTGACAACTCGTGCTGTAGTCCCAAAAGAACAACATTTCCCCCTTACTACCATCCATCGAGAGAAAACAGTTGTTCGAAGGTCTAAAAATATATTTCCCCTTACTGCTATCCATTGGAAAAAAACTAGTGTTGTAGTCCCCCCCAAAACAATTCATTTCCATTTATTATCATCCATCGGGAAAAAACTCGTGTTGTAGTCCCAAAAAATGTTCCCCGTACTACCATCCATCGGGTGACAACTCAAATTCGACACACGAAACATACATTTCCCTTTACTACCATCCATCGGGAGACAACTCGTGTTGTAGTCCCCAAAAAATTGTTCCCCTTATTAGATTCCATCGGGAGATAACTATTGCTATCGCCCCAATAGTCCATTTCCTCTTACTACCGTCCACTGGGAGACAACTCGTGTTGTAGTCCCAAACGGTGATTTTCCCATACTACTATCTATCGGGAGACAACTCATGTTATAGTCCCAAACGATGATTTCCCCTTCCTATCATCCATCATGTGACACCTCGTGTTGTAGTTTCCCCTTCCAAGCATCTACCGGGAGACAACTCGTGTTGTAATCCCAAATATATATTTCCCTTTACTACCTTCCACTGGGAGATAACTCGTGCTGTAGTCCCATACGATGATTTCCCTTTACTACCATCTATTGGGAGACAACTCGTGTTGTAGTCCCAAACGATGAATTCCCCTTACTAGCATTTATCGCTAGACAACTCGTGTTGTAGTCCCACATATCCATATCGTCTTCCTACCCTCCATTGAGAGACAATGCTTGATAGTAACGCACACAAATACATGATTGGGGTACCCGTGTCTAAGGAGTCGATATATGTGTAGATGAATGCGGAACCATATCGTGTCCAAGGAGTCGAGATAGAAATACATGTTTGAGTGACCCGAGTCTAAGGAGTTGATACATGTATAGATGAATTGGGAACCATACCGTGTCCAAGGAGTCGAGATAGAAATGCATTAATGAGGAACCATACCATGTACAGAAATATACATGAACTTGGAACCATACCGTGTCTGCATGAGGAGTCGAAATTCATGATTGGGGAACCCGTGTCTAAGGAGTCGATATATGTATAGATGAATGGGGAACAAAACCGAGTTCAAAGAGTCGAAATAGAAATACATGATTGGGGAACCCGCGTCTAAGGAGTCGATATATGTATAGATGAATGGGGAACCATATCCTGTCTAAGGAATCGATATAAAACTGAAAATATGGGATTTTTAACATCTTATTCGAATTTGTTTTAGTGAAGCCGACGTACGAACATTTTCTGATCGTATTCGCATACTATCGGAATTCTTCCGAATATTTTGTCGTTTTGACTGTATTCACAATATCTCGATTAATCAAGGAATCATATCTCGAATGTATCTAGAAGGAAACCATATTTGTTACGTCATACTAATATTGCGGCACGCCAGATTTTCAGCAAAACGCATTTGCACCAAAACAAATCAAAGTTTTACAATGCCATTTAGCCGATTGTTCTATCTGAAGTATATTTACATCAATGCTCTGATATAACATGCATAACCTTCATCTGTCATGTTATAGCATCAGACTGCGCTATGTTCTGTCCCGTTTACTTTCGGCTAGTCGAAATAAATACGAGGCATGATCCCGAAGAATGACAGGATTGACCGACTATGTACGATGAGGGGTGGGGAGGGACGGGGGGAACAGACTGCGCTATGTTCTGTCCCGTTTACATTCGGCTAGTCGAAATAAATACGAGGCATGATCCCGAAGAATGACATTGACCGACTATGTACGATGAGGGGTGGGGAGGGATAGGGGGAACAGACTGCGCTATGTTCTGTCCCGTTTACATTCGGCTAGTCGAAATAAATACGAGGCATGATCCCGAAAAATGACAGGATTGACCGACTATGTACGATGAGGAGATGGGTGGTGGGTGGGGGCGGGGCAGGTGGGGTATTAAAAGGAGGAGGCTGGTTGGACAAAAAAAAAATTCTCGTCATTCGATACAGATTTCGGATAACCGATAACAGTAAATAAAAATTCTCAATAACAAATAACAAAGAATACATTTCGCCATTAGCAGATAACATTAGATTAAACAATTACATGTAATAGTTAATATTATTTCACAATTATACGATATACATTTCGCCAATAACAGCATAACGGGTATAACCCTTGAGGCTCAAGAGGGCGCTCTACTGGCTAACAATGGGGCTTGGGGTGAAAAACGAAGGACACAGAGCGTAAATAAAGCAAAACATACATATTTTCATTCAATCAAGGGTCATAACTCTGCCGTTTCTGTTCAAATTTGGATGGTTATTGAACTTGAATAAGATTTCATTGATATAAACATCCTGATCAAGTTTGATGAAGATTAGAGGGAAAATGAAGTTGCTAGAGATTTAACAAAGCAAAATATAGCATTGTTCAATAAATCAAGGGCCATAACTCTGGTGTTACTAATCTGATCTGGCTGGATTTCGAACGTGTCCGAGCTTTCATTAATATCAACAACCTGGCCAAGTTTGGTAAAGATAAGATGAACAATTAATCGTGTTGGAGCACTAATGACACCAAATATAGCATTTTAAATAATTCAAGGGACATAGCTCTGGTTTTAATATATCGATATATCTGGTTTTCAAACTTGCCAAAGCTTTCTTTAACATAACAGTTTTGCCGAGTTTGGTTAAGATCAGTTACAAAATGAAAATGCTAGAGTGTTCACAAGTCACAATATGGCTTTTTTTCCCCAATAATTCAAGGGCCATAACTCTTGTGTTGCCAATCCGATATAGCTGGAGTTCAAATTTTGCCAATTTTAGTAAAGATCAAATACAAATTAGTGTGTTCAATGGCATTTTTCAATAAATCAAGGGCCATAACTCTGATGTTACTGTTCCGACATAGCTGGTTTTCGAACTTGTTGGAGCTTTTATTAATATCAATCTGGCCAAGTTTAGTAAAAATCGAATACAAAATGGAGGTGACAGTGTTCACAGTGCTGAATATGGCATTTTCAATAAAACAATGGCCATAACTCTGGCGTAACTAATCCGATCTGGCTGATTTCCGAACTGATCCGAGCTTTCAATCATAACAAGATCAAATTAAAACGAAGATGCTAGAGTGCTCATAGTGTCATAATATCAACGGACGGCGGACGGCGGACGAATGACAACACGCCATCCCAGAACACTGCTGGTCTATGACAATTTTGTGTAATTTGAACTGTTAACAATATTGAAAAGTGTGACTAAGCGTTATTAAAGACTCGTGACACATCATTACCCTTATTTCATGAGGGATATATACCTATCATATTCCATCTGTTTCATTTAGTGCTTATATATTCTCAACTAGGAGTGTACACGAATAACAAGGCGTCCAGAAAGTAAAATAAAAATGAAATGGGGTTTTCACATCATATTAAGTTTTATAATGCATATATGCACTTTTCTGCCTAATAAAGGCTGACCTAATAAATTTTGCTTTATTAGGCACTGACCAATAAAGCAAATCAATGCGGAATACCTCGGCGTTTATTGTACGTAACGCTATTTGACGTCATGCACGTAACGTTGTCTGACGTCATAAAAAAAACACAGAAAAACCAACAACATGGCGGCGTCCTCGAAAAGCGTAACATTCTGAGAAATCGGTAATAATAGAAATTCATACAGAAAATGTGGATAATCTACATGATAAATAGAATATTATGTCAGTGCCTTTTACTATCAAGATTATTAGGCTCGGAACGAAAACGAAAAGTTTTCTAAGCCTCGCCTAATAAACTTGATAGTAAAAGGCACTGACATAATATTCTTTATATATTGGAACAACAACCTCAGAAGGAGATGAGATGAAGGATGACGTTTTCCATCAGACATGCCGCCCACCAAGAGTAAAATAAAGCGTAGTATTGCTGCTGTACCTTTATGACGATCTCAGTAGACATTAACAATACTATGGTGGCATATTTCTGCCACGAGATAGCTAGATAAATGATCGTGTATTTTTCGCGACAATGTTACTTTTTCTCGATAACGTACGGTGTCCTGTTAGGGCCATGTTACCATCGCATCTTAGGTCGATGCTCGATGGTAAGATGCGAGGGTCGAAGGTAAGATGCGATGGTAAGATGCGATGGTCGTTTGTAAGATGCGATGGTCGATGGTAAGATGCGATGGTAAGATGCGATGGTCGATGGTAAGATGCGATGGCAAGATGGTCCATCGCATCTTACCATCGACCATCGCATCTTACCTTCGCATCTTACCATCGACCATCGCATCTTGCATCGACCATCGCATCTTACCATCGCATCTTACCATCGAGCATCTTACCATCGCATCTTACCATCGAGCATCGATGGTTGATGGTAAGATGCGATGGTAACATGGCCATAACAGGACACCGTAATAACGTTACTTTTTCTCTTTAATTTCCAACAATCTTATCTAACAAAACTTGCTGCGATACTGCGCACTTTTGTCATCACGTTAGCACAATAGTTAACGCGATAAGAATTATCTTAAACATTTGAAATTTCGTTTTCGTAATATTTTGACTAATTATCATAAACACACGTTACTAGATAGTCAATATTTTGTTTCCTTAATAATTCTGAATAGCTATCGCGAAAAAGTCTTGTCTCGCTGCATAACCTGGTCGAGGGTAAAAGCCGTACCATACCGTATATCGTTTCAAATCCAAAATGATTACCATTTATATACTGGCCTACTTTTCATACGATGTAAAAATATCAAGGTGATAACATTTATATCAATTATTATAAAATATACTATATAATATATGCAAAATAACTAAAACAATAAAAACCTGTACAGACAGATTTAGTTTAAGCAACTTTAAGAATACAACTAAAGGCTTAGGGATATATAATTCTGTATATGCGTAATTTTAATTTAATACTCAGTATTATTAGTCCACTACCGGTGTCATTGGATTCTAATAATATTATACAAATATGTTTTCACCATGAGACAATTTGTCGCAACCAACAATAAGATACCTACCCTCAAGTTCAAGGTTACTGGCAAAGAAGCAATAGTCGTCATGAAAAGTAATCTTTTTCTTATATATCTCACTACAATGTATGATATTTCCATAAAATAACGGTTACCCCGAAACTAAAATCTATGTTGACTAGCATACATATTTCAAGGTTAAACATACATTTTCAACGATTTTGCTATAATAAACTTTAACTTTCATTCCCAAACCGGTAGAGAACATTGCCTTGTTACTTTTGGCTTAAACTTATGCTAATGAGTTTGTGGTTATACATTATTTGCTGCCGGAACGGCAGCGACTCTTATATGGTGTTCATAATTGCACATGGTAAGGTAGCAGTGAACAGTTTCTTTGAGTTTTTCACGTTGATAACGCAATCTTATAATTACACATGGTGGCAGTGAAACGTTTATATGGGTTGTAATGCAGACGCTAACCCTTACATGTGTACACTTGTATTTCTGTATTGATGTGTACTTCTAACACGTCGTGTTACAAAGGTGAATATGTAATCAATATGTAACGCGTGTCAAGGATTTGACCAGAACGAAGGGGGGTCACCTTGCATGTGTACACTTGTATTTCTGTGTTGATGTGTACTTCTAACACGTCGTGTTACAAAGGTGAATATGTAATCAATATGAAACGCGTGTCAAGGATTTGACCAGAACGAAGCGAGGTCACTTTGATTCAGAATGTTTGGTAGGAAGGAACTGATGGTAAAAATTGAGAAGAAATTTATGTTAGGAAAAAAAGTGAATGATAAATGGTGGACATTATGTACATTGCTGCACGGTACGGGAAATGTTTTGTAATGTTTACACCATAGAAACATTGTTTATATATATATTATAACATCATATATTTATTTTTAGATTTAATATAATTACATCTGTTTTATCATATATTATATAAACAATATTATACATATCACAGATCACTTTCATAGACACTATTAGCCATTATAATCTGCATGCCAGAGCACCTGCCATTTTCGATAGTTTTCGTTATAATACGGACTGTACGGTACTGCTTTTACCACCAACCGGATACGGGTATCGAACTATTCGTGATAAGAAACTATTATGGTGACAAAAGTGGGCATTATCGTGGTATTTAACGTCATAAGTTAATAACATTTAGATAATTTTATCTAACAAATTTTATAAGGTTTTCGTGAAAATTCATTATTATCTCGAAAAAGTCATGCTACTATCTCGACATAATCGTGATAACTATCTAGGTATCTAGTGGCACAAATATGCCTCCATACAATACTTACCAGAAATAATACAGTAAACAACATTATATTTATCAACGAGGAGCATTAATACTAATTCAAAGCGACGGATGCCGGCACATCTACACACTGACTCGGCCAAGTTCTGGTGCCAGCAATGCAAATGCAAATACTAGTAATAGCGAAAATAGTCGACACAAATAAAGGGGACGGTACTCCAACTAGAATTGCTGACGTGCAATTTTAAACAGAAATTGATAACCATCACAACCCATATAATATTACCCTTATAATGTATACTGTTTGGAATTTAAAGGAAATGTTCTAGACATTTGTTTTTTAAAACAAACAACCGTCGCAGATGATCTAGACTAAAGCAATTAAAACCCTACACGGTGCTTGTCATCACACAATACGCCGCGGAATGGTACTGCGATGATATTGCGGATCGTTCCGATGTTTACACTTCTGTTTGTTTGTTTGTTTGTTTGTATGGTGTTTACGCAATTTTCAAAACATGTAAGGTTATATATGAGGGTCGATTTGTTGTGGTGGAGGCAGACCACCCACTTTTTCTAGGTAGAACCAGTACTGTACAACTCCCGCCATCCGTAGGAATCGACACTTCTTCACTTACAAGTCGAGCTCCCAGTGGGATTCGAACCCGCATCGGTAAGAGGCGAAGGTTTACAACGCAACGTCGTTAACCATTCGGCCACGGAGACGCTTACACTTCCGTGATTTCTAGAACAGAACAGAGTACACTTTGCTTGACTTGTACATTAAGTACATCCTCATATAGACATGTCTGAGGAAAATAAAAACAACACTGAGTAGGAAATTAATCCCACTTGCCGAACTTTTTGAGCTTGAAATATTTTTTAGGCTAGTTTTATTTCATTTTTTTTTTAAATAGTTTAATCAACCTTAATCACAGTGGAGCGCTGTGGTCTAGTGGTAGAGCGTTGGACCCATGATCCAAAAGTCGTCTGTCCCGTTATTGCCATATGCGTTGTGTCCCTGAGCAAGACACTTTATCTGCATTGCTTAGTACTGGTTCTACCCAGGAAGACATCGAGAGTGAAATAAGTTCATAGAGCTTTCGTTACAATCGATGTAAAATAAATAAGTTTAAACTAATCAACTTTATATTTGTATTTTTGGAAACTAATTTCCTCATGCGTTTACATATCTGGTAAATATATCACGTGACTATCGGCACCCGTTTATTTACCGATAGGTGAGTTGCCCTTGGGAATTATATCCCATAATACGAAGCCAATGTTTTTTTATTATTTAATATATTGTATTATTAGTTCTATTATACCTTCATAATCTACTGTGCCGCTGTTGTCTGTGTCTGTTTCTGCGATCATGTCGTCAATCTCTTCTTCTGTAAGATCATCACATGCATAATTTATTAAAATTTTAGTATGAGCCATCAGTTAAAATAGTAATGTAAGTGAAAAGTGACATTGGGACGTATATACATTGATCGACAACGCATCATAAAGGGGGTACATCAGGCTTTTTAGTAGGGGTCTAGGGCTCCGACCTTAAATAGCAAAATAATAATATTTTCAGTTATAAAAGGCCAAAAACATAATGAATGAACCTTAAAATTACTCCTTATGTACAAGAAAAATCATTCTGCATAATAATATTTGCTAACCTAAGTAACACACCAAGGGTAATTTCATCTTTTTAAGCCAGATTTCGTTCAAAATCTATGTTGAATTTAAGTTTTAGACCTGGACATCATGGAGGTAATATTATACTTTAATTTAAATGGCACTGTTATGAAACATCGGGCATTGGAACATGTCTGAATGTTAGATTTTACTTGAAAAAGCCTGATCAATCCCATTTAACATTTTAATTGTCAACGTACCTAAACCTTTTAGGATCCATCGTTTTGAGACTGATATAACTCCCTTTTTGTGATTGGCTATTACTCGGAACGTCTCATTCAATTTTTTTTCCTGTTCGGCTTCTTTCAGTTTTCGTATAAGCAATTCTTTGAAACTTTTCCAAGAGAGCAAACCGCTAGCTGTAACGGAGAGCGAAATCATTGAAAAAATCAAAGCACTGCAAGTTCTGAATGCGGCGGGGTTTGTCTAACTGAACTTAAATTATATTTAGTACTAAATCGTCAACTCGTCATGACGTAGAGACATGTTTTGACGTTCTTGCACAACTAGACCCTGAACTGTACAATCTTTGAAAGTTTTGATCGAATCGGATCTTAAATACAGGAGATATAACGATAACAATATTTCTATATATGCTATATTCCAACACAGTAACAATCCAGTGGTGTTTGTCTAAACATGTTTCTTCATTTCGTCTTATCATTAATAATAATTCACTGACATGTGAATCACTAAGAAACTTTCGAAATAGTCGTTGCTATATACAATTATACATAATAAAGCAAAACTCATGTTGTTTTCACGTTCTATCGGAAGTAAAATCAAATAAAACAATGCTGTAACCAGGGCCCAATTGTTCAAAGATCGGTTAACTTCAAAGTCAAGTCAAAAATTTCAAATCCCTCGGAATTTCCCATAAATGAATATTTCGACCAGAAATGTTGCATGTAAAAGCATTGTGTTAAGAAGAAATGCAAATTAAAAACTTTTTTTTAATACACAACATATTTTCATGAGTAAATGTACTTTGAAAGTTTACACTAACCAAGGATTAAGTTAACCGATCTTTGAACAACTGAGTCCAGAACGTTTTTCACCAATACATTAGGTTAAACAAGGCCCGTTACTGGTACAAATGGCCAAAACAGGCGGATCCGGCATTTTAAAAAACATTTATAAAAATGGTTTGCATTGATGTGAATTAGTGTTATATACCATTGAAAAGCTAACGCAATTCCCTTTCATATCATGTAAAATTTAACACAGATATTTGAAGGGTGCCATAACTAAATATCGAAATAGTTTCATAAAAAAAGTGTTTTTTTGCAATCTCCCGCGTAACATGCGGTGCAATTATTTTTTTTACAGAAAAAGCGAATTCAGAAAAATGAAGGTCAAATATTTCAACTCAAAATGGCGACGTCATTTACGTTAACGTGCATTTTTTCGTCATCAAATTTAAAAAGTTATAAAAATGTGTCCCAAACAAAAAAGCATTGAATAGTCTCGATATTTAGATGAGCAGAACGGGTAGAAATGAAGGTTATATAGTGTATATGCTTGTGAGTTATTAAATACAACTTTCAGAAAACATTATATATCGGATCGATGCAAAAAAAATATTTTGTTAATAAATTACGTTGATGTCCGATGACGTTTTATTTGCATAAATTAGAGCATGGTGGTGACATTAATCCAAGTTTCGTAGAGTATGGCATGCATTAAAACATAGTTTAACATAGCAGTCCGATGACTCAAGTGCTGATTTTATTTCCTGAAAAATTTCATTGATGTAAGACAATAAAAAAAAACGCTTGTTTTAGAGGAAGACGCGTAAAAAGTTGACATGTCCGCCTGTATAAAAAATACTTGAATTTAAACAATATTTTTCTAACTTAACGTGCTATCAAAATTACATTAGTTTGTTTTCTCGGAAAAAAGTATATGCCAATAAAGTAAAATTATTCTGAAAAAAAACAATGGAAATAAAAAAAACGAGGACACCACAAAATCAAAAACTATTATCAAATGTCTGTCCGATAGGAGAGCTCGGTTTTGTTATTCTATATAAATGTGATGTGAATTTTAGCTTCTGGAAACAACATTGAAGAAATGCGTTAAAATATACATACGAACACGTTGTTAAATGCGAGAAATTTTATTTCACCAGTTGCATGCAGCAAATCACCATTGTCAAACCATATTTTCTTATTTTTCTATAACAAGGACCGTGTCCGGTTGGATAATAAACAATTTAGTAACGTCACGCGAAATAAATAATAAAAAAAAATGTCAAAAGTTGATCATAACGTGTATTTCATCATGATTTAATTTAGAACATATTCTTCTAATAAAACACCTTCAGATTCTTTTTGATAATTAGTATATAGTGTATAATTATTTTTGCGTGAAATGTTTATATTTGAACTGTGTTAGTCCTGTCCATATTGAAACACCTTTTCAATTTTGTATTCCGAAAATCAAAAGAAAAAACTTGGATGAACGCCCAGTGCATCTTTTTGTGTCAAACCATTCACACTGAATGTCAAATCTGTTAGATGGAGGCCCAGTGTATTTTATTTGTTTTGAGGGAATATAGTTTGGGTTGAACTATAAAGACATCCGCTCACTAAAATGGAACATCCTGTAATTTCAAATGTTATATACATACCAGCGTAAATCATTTTCATCTCAGAAATGAGAAAAATATAAATACAATTCTCTCGTGCTACGCACTTGTGATATTTTTTCTTTCTTCTTGATGAAAAAAAACAGCAATCTAAATAAACATACCCTCTCTCTCTCTCTCTCTCTCTCTCTCTCTTCACCGAAGGTCAAATCAAACAAAGATGGAGGCCCGGTGTCAGTTCTTTCAATAACATAGGCCTTTTGGCAACACAATATTGTGTTAAATAGTTGGGGAGGGAAATGGATAATTCAAACTGGGACTTTTTTGAATACACAAATGCGGAATTGCAGACACCCAGGGCGATAGAATTTTCCGATATGCTCAAACCATTCCCCGCAGTAGTGTTGGATATTATCGCCCAATACTAGCAATACGGTTCATTCATCAAGTTAGATCCCATGTTCAGGGGGAAATAGTGACTCGTAGTTTGTCGTTTTACTCGTGTGAAACAATTAGGAAATGGTACAGGCTGCCAGTCAAATAGCGTAACTGGAGAAATGTATTTGGATTATAAACATAATCCGTAGTGATATATTTTTCCTTATATCTGAGCATCTGAGTAAAATTTAGTTGCCTCACGTAATCACTTATGCTGTTGTTAATTTTTCATTAAACATGTAAATAGTAGATGGGTACAAATTATTGACAAGCACCCTTAATGGATTTATTATTACAACTTCCTAAACGTAATGCAAAAACGAACGTAATTTTTGCAATAATTGACGTTTGACGTCGTCGACGCATGTCTATTACACAATGTGTACCAGTAACGTGCGCGACGTCTCAACATTCAACAGTATGGGAAATGTACCAGTTCTGTTCTGTTATTAAAGGCTTCAGAAACTTCGGATAATTCATGTTTTTAAAGTTGCAGATTTATTTATTATTTCAGTGAATTTAACAGAAGCATATTGTGACAGGGAAAAAAACATGGTATCATATGGTATAGTTCGACCAACGATAATTTTCATGCAGCAAAGCATCCGAGATAAAAGTTATAGTATTGGATATATGGGAAAACCTTTTGATGGCAACTCGTTGGATGTAAAGGTATCAACTATAGGTTGAATTCCACCAAAATGTAATAAACTCTTGATAATCGGAAAACCGTTGGATGGTAAACAAATCGGCAGTGTAAATGTATCAATTATAGTTTGAATTCCACCAAAATGTAACATATAAGAGCACTAGAAACTGTAAGAAACAAATACAAATATTTACATATAAAAAATTCTCTGTTTTTGATCGACCAGGTCCGTATTCATAAAGCTTCTCAGCAATATCTGAAGTCAAATGTGATCCATTTCTTAAACACCTTTTTCTATCAATTCAAAACATTTTATTGATATTGCTAATAAGGTCATGGATAAATAAAACCTACAGCTAAATATTTATCTTAAAATAGATGTGTTTAGTGTCCCTGAGAGGTTAATAAGGATATTTAAAAGCATGTAAATATCTTAAATGTTGATTTAAGTAATATTTTCCACTTAAGTTGCTTTATGAATACGGGCCCAGCTGGTATACAAAAGGAAACTGTGTACAACATAGCTTAATATGCGACACGCATGGACTAAATTTTGGCAATACATGTGCATGAGTCTAGGCTCTTACCATCTTCGTTGATTTCATGAGCCCAGTGTTCCAATTTTACATCATCTGTGGGAAGTGCTAGTGCCATGAATACTTTATTCAGGTCTTTGGTGGCCACGCCTTCTGTACCATTCTTGACGTACAGATCGAACGTCTGTTTTGCATCTGCAGTAATAACCATCTATGTACATATAATTTATATTACAGCATCAGAAAATTTTCCCACACAATCTCACATTAATTTAAATTGACAATTACTCTGAAGTGAAATAGATTTAAGTTCTACGTGTTTCGGAGACAACATTGTGTGTCAAATGTTAAATTATATGATATGGCGTATGCTTTACATGACAGTATGTTTTAATTTCAACACTGAGCCTGAGTTTATTGCAACAAAAGAAACAGCAACTCAAGCCACCCAGACACGTCACTGTTTTCGTTTGATACTGTTTTGAATATTTAAAAGAAAACGTTCTATTATTCAGTGCATCGTGTATTGGATATGCTAGTTTATATACCACGTCAACTCGTGTTTGCCTTGGACACAAACTTACAATGCATTTGCTGCAAACCAGGTAATGGAGTTGGATGCTTATGAAACACTGTTGAATACTCTCCGACACTATATCTCAATAATCATGTTTTAATTTACTGTTGTGTAACGCATTTCAACGTATTATGTAATTAAGACCAACTCGCTGAAGAGAGTGTGTAGTGGTATCTAGAATCACCCTATATTCTTACTATCGAATATACCCTTGTGTTTCCCGCGAAACAATATGGCCACTGCTTATCCAGAGTGGTAAAATCCCCCTAATTCATTTTGTAATTTTTGTCATATACATAAGACGTGTTCCTTGTTATCCCTGTATTATTTCAGGTGCTACTCGAATAGTGGCAAATACAATGATCGTGGCTCCAGCGAAAAACGGAGTGTCTAAAGCAGAACTTTCAACAACTCTGTATTTGCGCGAGTGAGATGGTTCTAGGCCATATCTGCATATTTGTTTTATTTCAATGCAAATGGAGGGAGGACCTGAAATATGCATTCCTCTTGGCCATCACTCAGGCAGCACTTACTTAACCTTGTTGTATTGGTGCGCCGTTACATGAACTGTTTGAAGGTATAACAGTGATCTGTTTCAATGGTGTTTATGTCTTCTCGCAAGCCGGCCTCGTGTTCCAGCTGCGATTAATACCCGTCTAGTTTATAAATATAGCACAGTTTCTAAATTAAGAGATTATGTGTAAAATCCATCTATTCACCGTGCCGGTTTTCAGTACAGTAAAGTTGTTGATCATCGATGTTTCATAGCATAACCTTGATTGTGAATGTAGAGCTAGTTTATTATAGTAACGCTTGATTGTGAAGGTAGAGCTAGTTTATGATAGTAACGCTTTATTGTGAAGGTAGAGCTAGTTTATTATAGTAACGCTTGATTGTGAAGGTAGAGCTAGTTTATGATAGTAACGCTTGATTGCGAAGGTAGAGCTAGTTTCTGAAAGCAATAAAGTTAAAGCAAATGTGCATTGTTGGACCTCATTTTTCACAGAACGCATTCTTCATACATGTGTGAAGAATACGTGTGTGAAGAATGCGTGTGTGAAGAATATGGTCGCATTCTTCACATTTTGCAACAATCTCTACCCAGAGTACTCGCGATCCTCATTTGACTCTGTCAACGTCAAAGGATGTAGTTCGAACGGTTAGGTCACGTGATTATTCAAAAAAGTTATGACTATGTTTATTATAAATCCTTTTGCGTGATCTGCAAAGATAAAATATAGACCTATATTAAATAATTTCAATTTTTATTTCTATGACAATTTGTTTTAGTATTTTTCTGCTATCGAGCTTCGGTTTGAAATGTTTACATATGCGTTTCGATTGAGGAAACCGAAGTACGTATTATTTTTGTAGTAAAATAGTCCCGATTAAAACTAAATTGTTTTCATGCATTATTTCAAATCTTGCAACATCTAATTTGCAGATATTCTGAAAACTATATTTACACAAGAAATAAATATGTTTCAGGCAAACATATTCCAATTTAACAGGTTTTACCAAATTCTTGTAATTTAGTAGTTAGCAGAGATATATGTGAGTACAAGGAAAGTTAACTCTGCGTGGAGATTGATTTTGCAAATGGGGGGGGGGGGGGGGGGGGGGGGGGGCGGGGGGGGGGGCGGGGGGGGGTGTTGGTGATTTTTAACAGAAACGCATTTTTTCACACTGGCGTAAAGAAAGTTTTAGACCGTTGGTTTGTAATCACTTTCCCATCACAACCATGAGTTTGAGGTCCGATGTGGTCAAAACCTTTCACGTCTGGAACTGTCTACGCTTGTAGCACTACCGTGGTCTAAGTGCCCGACAGACTGCTTCATTGCGCATGTCCCGTTGCACAAGCGACAGTCACCGCCGATTTTGAAACAGTAAATTTGATAATACGTAAAGCGATTTCGATGGCGATCATGGAAAGATAGTGGGCTTTCCCTAGACCTGCTTCACTGCGCGTGTCTCGAATATCCAACGCAAACAAAATGCAGGTGTTTTTTTGTTTTGTTTTTCATGTGCGGTGTGAGGGACGGACTACAGGACAGACAGACAGACAGACAGACGGACGGACGGACAGACAGACAGATATCTATTTTATTGTTATTTTTTATCACATTAAAGTTTACTTTTGCTACAATTTCCATAACTTCACGAACATTGCTATTAATTGAAATTCATGTGAAAAATGCGTTTAGGCTACATTTTGTCGCCTTTTTGCCTTTTTAGGGTAATTTACATGAGTGGTAAAACGCGTTTTCATGGTACATGATAAAAAGATGGTAAGCGCAAATTTCGCAGGTAATGTGAAAAATGCGTTCGAATTCTAGTCCGTCACGTGTGAAGAATACGTTTTGTGAAAAATGAGGTTCACCAGTGCATGCACTGTCTAAATTATCGGGCATAATTATCTTCAATAAAACTTGCATTAGTTCAATAGACTGACTTATCAGTGATCAGAATTTTACACCTCTACATTTTGCTACTATAAAAAGTAAGTTATTTGCAGTCTGATTATTTCTTTTAAAAAAAACATGCATATTTCATGCACATTTATACAAATTGATTCAATATATACTGAACCAAACAGCTAACGCACCAGTAGACAATACATTTAATGTATGAACTTATTATATGCCGATTGGTACCGTTGGAGACAGGTGATTTGAATGATTTCTTTAAATTTACAGTCGTTATTGACAAGATATTCGTCTCGTTCAGAATGAAATTTGTTTTGATTTATTGATTGTTATTATCACCTACTAAAAATAAGATAAAATCTCAACATCTAGGCAATAGAAAATTATGAATAGAAAAGAGTGTGAGAGTGGACCTTTGGAAACGGCCGAACACGACACATACGAAATATTGCAGTCTCGGTTTGATTGAGACAGTGAAATATGCTGGCTACAGCTCACGCCTTCTAGACCCGGGTTGAGCAGAACTCAATAATCATAAAATCAATAGTACATAATTTTAACCATCCCGTAGATGGCATGCATATGGCGGTGGACATAGAGACCTTTTCTTCCCCATGTCCAGCGGCGTATGGTGCCAGTATCTAACAAAAGACTATGCACGAAGAGCGAAACAAAATGGAATTTAGTTGGGAGCAGCGGTTATGAAGCCTACGTATCACAAGTAACAGCCAAAAGACTAAATTAAAAAGCAGACAAGATATCCTGTGTGGTTAAACAATACCCAGAGCATTTTATCGGTCGGAGTAGTGAAACCACGAATCGAAAATTAAGTAAGAAAACAAAAGCATTTGAAAATTAGTATAAACATAACAGTGGAACAGTTATTGCCATTTGCAAAGGGTGTATTGGTCCCGATTTGTACCGAAATGTAAAGTTACTTAAAGCTGTACAGCCCCGATTTTAACTGGTAATAACTCATGAATATCGACGAACACCCCCAAAAGTCGGTATATAAGCAGAAATCGATGCGTAAAATTTCACATTTTTATTTAGCCTCCGTACAGGTAACATCGATAAATATACGGCTCCAGAATATATGTGATAAAATAGTTGCCCGGAACGGGATTTGAACCACAGCCTGGCACTTATAAGTTTTGAAAGATGTACGCTGAAGCACTAGACCACTGCTATTTATTGGTATGTTTCACATTTTTAACACTAAATAGGCATTACCTAATAACAAGCGCGCGCACACAAACTCATCAAGCGCTTAAAGACACATTTCCCAGCTGATTTTAGTCGTTGAAAAGTCATGGATAGCATGCTTTTTAACTGCTTACTTCTCGCTGACTGATTACCACATAGACATTTTATTGAGGCCCCATCACAGTTTTTTTCTTTTCATTTACTATTACCTTAGTTTTTGATATAAGATATATTGTGACTAAAAAAAACACTAGATTGTTTATTATGGGGGAGCATATAGTGGCCGCTTCTTCCGTCCGTCCGTATGTGCGTCCGTGCGCTTTTTGTCCGGAGCATAACTCATAAAGTATGCTTGATTAAAGTTCCTGTGAATGATAAGGATAATGAGACGGAGTGCAGTTCATAGGAACCATAACTCCAGCTTCACTACGTTTTTAATTATCTACCCTTTTTGAAAAATCTTATCCGGAGCATAATAGAGTTCCGTACGGATTCATTTTGAATAAGGAAAGGTTATGAATGAATGAATATAAATACACCAAAAGGAAGCAGAACAGGAAATGTTCAAATCTGACCAAAGAGTCACGATCTGAACAAACTTGGTAGATGACCATAACCTTAAGGTAAATGCAAAATATTAAACCTCTGGCTACTGTAGTTTCAGAGATGAATATTGTTGAAGTGTTTCCCTATATAAGTCTATGTTTAATATGTGACCATTGGGGCGGGTCCAAATTTGACCTAAGGGTCACCATTAGAACAAACTAGTTAGAGGACCATAAGACGATGTTACATGCAAAATATCACAGCTCTATATCTTGTATTTTTGCAGACGATTTTTTAAGATTTGTTAAATGAAACGGATAAGCCCCATTGCGGGGGGCATTTATGACCTCAGGTGCACCATTCGAACAAACATATAATGATGCTTCACATAAACTTGGGGTTGTCCGTGGTCGAGTGGTCTCAGACTTGAAATCACATGTCCCTCACCGCTGTGGGTTCGATTCCCCATGGGGCCAGGACTGTTAAGTATGAGTATCAACCTATCCAGCTTGCTTGCGGAACGTCGGTGGTTCTACTCAGGTGCGCGCCCGTGCACGAAAAAATGCCCGGGTTTGCACCTGTGGTCTTCCTCCACCAAAAAAAAGCTGGAATGTCGCCAAATGACCTTAGCTGTTGGTGCAACTATAAAATCAAGTTTAATGAATTCATATAAGATTTGATTGAATTCCGACAAACGGTTTCTGAGAAAAAGTCGTCGGAAGCAAAAGATAACGACGACGACGGACGACGGACAGACAACGGACGGACGACGGACGAAGAGTGATTCCAAAACATCACATTGAGCCTTCGGCTCAGGTGATCAAAAACACTGACAGTTGACAACGATTTTTGAATTTTGAAGTCCCGATGAGTTTCTTGCATTTGAGATTTACTAAAACATGGCAGAGAAGTAATTGATAATAGAGTATATTGTGCTAAAAATACAAAAACTATTAATTGTTAACACGGGTCTTTTAAAAAAATCCATCTATACATAGTCGTTTAACATATATACAAGTGCACATAAAATGCAAAACGGTTATAATTTTTACTACATTATTACCGTATACACTCTTTATGGGACGGGCCTCATCCTTTGACAAAAAAATAATAATCTCAATTTTCTTGTGCAAATGTATTTCTAACAGCGATTTACAGTTACCTATAGAAATTCTCTCCCCCCCCCCCCACCCCCCCCCCCCCCCCACACCAAATACAATAGGCTCGAAATGTGTCTTTAATAACAATTCGAGATACGGTTGTTTTGAGGCGAAGTATTAGTTTCATATTGATAACATACAGTATTACACCAGGCAATGTTAATTTACACGTGCGACAATGTGGACTACATATTTATTGATCCATATTTAGTTGCGTTCAAATATGTTATTTTGTCTCAAAATTAATGGTAGTTAGTATACTATTTTCTCAAGAAACGTTGTAGTTCAGTGGATAGAGCACCGGACTTGAAATCAGGAGGTCGTGTGTTCGAGCCCCGAAAGAGAACTTTTTTTTCTGTAAAAATTACTGTTACCTGTGTAGAGGTACGATGTGCACTCGTCGATGTATATACAGTAAATGACTTCCTGCGCTATATTTGCTCGCCTAAATACCCGATTTCGACATGAGCTGGTGAACATGAAGTTACAAATAAAGACACGCCTTCAAAGAAGAAATCGATTGATATAGAGACTCTGTAGCTTTAAGTCAAGTTCAAGATTGACCAGTGATAGCCAAAAAGCAACATATAATTATTATTTAGTCATCCGGGTTATGAACCAAAACTAAGTCTGTATATGACGTGCAGGAATATCGAATACATGTAAATGAAGTTTCTGATGTTTTAAAAAGTTGAGACATGAGACACCTATGGTGTGTCTTCTTGAATAGTAATATACGTTTTGCCTCGAATTTCTAACATATACAAGTAAAGTGTTTTTTAAATATGTTTGTTGTTTACCGGTCTGCAGCTCTTCAGCGCAAAGCCTGATCCACTGAGCAAGCAGTGTCTAATATTGTTTAATTATTGTTCGTGGTACTCGTTTCAGTCAAGGGTTTTTCATCAGAGTAATTTTAACAATTTGTACATACAGTCTGTTTTCAAAATCGGTTGAGAAATATTTTTTTACACCCAAAATGCTTTTTAATGGGGCTTTTCCAATGTAAACTCCTTGTCGATTGGACAGCAGGAAATGAAGAAATCTCCAATAGGGGGAGGGGGCGGTTATTGCTATGGGGTGGCTCTAAATAACCTATTTTGTGTTCATGAGCCGTTGAACAATATTCAGTTCAATTTAATCCTCCTCCACCCCCCCCCCCCCCCCCCCCCCCCACCCTCATCAACACATTTGAATTATTTAGAGCCGCCACATAGATAAGGGAAGGGCACATTTGAGTCCAGGAACCTGACCTACTCTTATTATCCAATAAATCCGTTTGGTTCTTTAACGTGTTCGGAGGATATACTCCGATACACGGTACCGTCCACTTTACATGCCCATCTGACGGACTTAAGCTTAAGTTTAAATTGTATGTATTTAATTGCTTTGCGCAAGGGTCTTTTCGGACTTATTGCAACATTTTATATGTACATTTGTTCAGTTAAATAGTTTTTCTTTTGTTCTTCCCAAATCCATGTTCAGTCGAGTTCGTGAAATTTTAAAACTATAAAAAAAAAAAAAAAGAGGAAAGAAACACTAGAAGGGCCTAAGCCATAGTTTCGGATCTTAATATGGATAAACAACTGTTGTTTTTTTTTCAACCTAGAAAAGGGCCAACAAATAGTTGTGCAGTATGACAATTCAGTGACAATTCAGTGACTAACGGCGCAATGATACCAAGTTAAATAGCGTAACGTAATAGTCTGCACTGAGGGGTATTAACAATAAATCAAATTCTCGACTTATAAAATAAGGTTAATTATGTAACAATACTGACCGAACGAACGAACGAACGAACAAATAAATGAATAAAAGTGACTGGTGAGGATGATCGATAATTCCACCATGAAGACCTAAACAACCTGCATCTAGTTTTCACTTATAATAGAGGTTACTAATAATATATAGAGGATCTTAAACTTGTTCCCATTCCATATAAGATTTAGGAAACGAGTTATGAGTTATTTTAATTTTAACGAGCCTTTTGGCGAGTTAAAATTAAAAATAATTCATAACGAGTTTCATAAATCTTATATGGAATGGGAACGAGTTTAAGATCCTTTTTATCACATAACATTGCAATCAAATTTGTAAATAAATTATTCAGATGGACATAGAACCGCCACGACGTCAGACACACTTAAGCACCAAAACGTCATACAATATATGACGTCGTAACGTCGCTTCTCACACATAACGTTGCGTATAAAAGAGTTCGTGTTTTACCTATTTACAAAATAGCAGTTTTCGCCAACTTTTTAACAAACCAACAACAATGTTTTGTATAACGTGCATTATTTTTATAAGCTGTCACAAATAATAAGTTTATGACTCAGATCTGGGTGAACTTGTAATAAATAAAATAGTTTCAGTTAATAAACTTGCGTAGTGTTACAAGTTTAACTCAACCAATCAAATTCGTTCCAAGTTGTATTACACGTGTGTCATACAATATAATATTAAATGGGTGTTCGACACTGCTAACAAGGGACGTTATGTGATAAAATTAATTATTACATTTCAATGCGTGAAAGATCGGGATTTCTCAGTGCAAGAATATTCATAATCGCTAAATATTAATAACTAACTCAGAACGTTGCTAACTTAGAACACAATAATAACGTTGCGACGTTGAGTTGTGAGGTCAAAAAAGTGTTGCTGACGTCGACGTCATCCGCCGATAACGTTCAACAAAGCGAATATTTGTTTGCAAAAACGTAATATAAAATGTAATAAATAGATTATTTAACTGCTGGGATCGATTATTGGGTAATCCTTCAGTTGATGGTAGACGTGCTTTGTTTTTTCACTCACTCGCGTGCTCTCGTTCGTGAAAAGAACCACACGTCTACCACTCGTGAAGAATTTCCCTATAACGATCTCAGCAATTAAATAATCTCTTTATCTTTGAAAGAATAAGAACAAACAATGAAACTTCAGAATGTTATTTAATTATTTAAAGTCAACACGATACTGGATTAATATATTTAAGTAAGCTTCTTATCCCTCGCCACTATTTCAAACATATGCTTTACTAGGAATTAAATGTAGCTCATATAACTGCAAAAATACTTAGTAGTGTGTGTGTGTGTGTGTGTGTGAGTACGCGTGCATGCGTGCGTGTTTGTGTGTGTGTGTGTGTGTGTGTGTGTCTGTGTGTGTTTGTATTTCTAAGGATTATAGTCCCTCCACCTATGACAGGCGTCTTAGCCGACGATTATAGGCACAATGTCTGGACTTTTATCTGTGTGTTGTTGTGTGATGTGATGATATGTCTACTTGAAGCAGCGAACTCAATGGTTTCTTTATAGTGCTGCCACACTGGAATACCACGCCGTAGTAGACATGATACCTCCAGTCACATTATTTTAACACTGGTCAATCAGTCGTAGCACTACCCATTATTTGCTCGTCAGGCAAGGGTTACAAGTGACTTCTCCATTTTTAAAGTCATTGATATAACGCGGTCAGGGGACTCGAACACACGACCTTCCGAATGCAAGGCATACGCTATAACCACTACACCACAATGTGTGAGTGCTAATAGCGAGGTAAATCATATGCTTACACACCGACGTACAGATGTTAACAAAACTACCAAGGTAAATTTCCCATTACCTCGGTAGTTTTGTCTTTGAAATTCAGAGTGCCCATAGTTAAACGCTTAAGACTCTGGTAAAGTTTCGTGCATACCTCGATACAGCGCTGTGTGTGTGTGTGTGTGCCAAAACTGAGTGTGTTTCCACACTCTTGACTTCCAAATTTGCGCGTACTTAAGGACCGCCCTCCACATCATTCATTGGTCAATAAAACAATTTCCATTTCGGCATATCGCTGCCTTTTCAATACCTCTGTGTTGGATTTCTAACGTATGCGTAGATCAGCCTAAATCAATGGCTGGTGAAAAAGACACAAAACAAGAACTGCTGCTGAAGAAATGCGAAAGTATTTCACAATTAGGTAAGTAAATTAATTTCCAGCATAATGGCGGTGAATGGTATATCTGCAGTATATCGGTGCTATACATCGGGCGTGTAAAATAACAAGGAAAGTCTCTGAATGAAATACCCCCTCCCCTGCTAACCCCCTCCCCTATCCCCACCCCCTCCCCCACCAGGTAACGAAAGCGACTTGAGTTCAGTCCTGGAGGGGGATGGCGCTCGCTTATCATGGTTTAGTTACGATAATCATCATCGCCTTATGTATTTATCCATGCGGCTGGTTACAGAAAACTAGATCGATCTTTTATGGGCTATACCAAAAAAATCGATTGTGTACTGAACTTTTCAAAAATATCTGTTTGGATTATTGTTGGCGGTCTAACTAATTATTCTTAAAACATCATTATTATTTTTCCTGTTTGCTGTCCAGACAATCAGCAGCAACATCAGCGGAATTTTCTTTTTTTGTTCAGTATACATAGCTGGCAGTGTTGGCAATACATGTGCATGAGTCTAGGCTCTTACCGTCCATTTTAGCAGCCCAGCCTAGTGCCTTGTATACTTTATCGAGGTCTTTGGTGGCCACGCCTTCTGTATACCTCTTGACGTTCAGACGGAACGTCTGTTTTGCATCTGCAGTAATAACCATCTATGTACATATAATTATACATATAAAAGCATCAGAAAACTTACCCACACAATCTCACATTAATTTAAATTGACAGTTACTCTGAAGTGAAATAGATTTAAGTTCTACGTGTTTCGGAGACAATATGTTGTGGCAAATGTTAAATTATATGATGCTTTCGTTATAACAGCAGGGAACGTACCAGTCTTCAAATACGGACAAATGCTCCTTAGCGGTGTCTCGATACCTAATGCTACGAAGCAATTACGTTATCATTAAACCTACTAGGTATAACAGAGTGGTTTTACGAGTTGGTTTCATACAATTATATAACTATATAAAGACACTTGCGATAATAAAAAGGACATCAATATGGTGGCTGATATGTGCCATCTCGTCTTTTTGTTATTTTGCTGCGAAATAACGCCGAGCGAAATAACGCCGGGCGAAATAACGAAAAGACGGAAAAAACGCCGGGCGAAATAAGAAAAAACGCCGAGCGAAAAGACGACAAATAGTCAAAACGCCGGGCGAAAAAAAAGAAAAAACGAAAAACCGAAACGCGAAAAGACGACATTTTATACATTTAAATTTTCGTTATTTCGTGTGATTTTTTTTCATTTTTTCGTTATTTCGCAGGGCGTTTTTTCGTTATATTGCCCGGCGTTTTTTCGTCATTTCGCCCGGCTTATTACGCTCGGCGTTATTTCGCAGCGAAATAACGAAAAGACGAGATGGCACATACCAGTCACCATACAGTAACGCTAGTATATTAGGAGGTCTGTAGGAGGCCATGGTATCCGCACCGGCCATGGTGTCCGCGGATACTATGGCCTAGGCGTAGCCGTAGGAGGCCATGGTGTCCGCAAGGCCGTGATATCCGCAGGGGGCGTCTCAACGTTATGTGATCGAGTGTTAGGTGGTGTTATAACGTACTCTGGGTGGAGAAATAATGACTGAATGAGTAAACTGAATTGAATTGAATTTGTTTAACGTTGTATTATAACTTATTGAGTGGTGTAATATTGACTAAATAAATAAATTGAATTGAATTAAATCTTGTTTAACGGCCCATCAACACATTATAGTTATTTAGAGCCGCCCCACAGAGAATGGAAAGTAGTATTATAACTTACTGAGTGATGTAATAATGACTAAATAAGGAAATTGAATTGAATTGAATCTTGTTTAACGGATCACCAACACATTAAAAGTTATTTAGAGCCGCCCGGAAAATGTGGAAGGTGGAATTATTACTCAGTGAGTTGCGAAATAATGACTTAATAAGGAATTTAATTGAATTGAATCTTGTTTAACCTTAAGGCTACTACCCTCATCAACACATTATAGATTATTTAGAGCCGTCACAGACAAAGGGTAACGTGGTATTATAACTAACTGAGTAGTGAAATAACGACTAAATAACGAAATTGAATTGAATATGGTTTAACGGCTCATCAACACATTTGAAATATTTAGAGCCACCACATAGATAGGGGAAGGGGACATATGAGTCCAGGAACCTGACCTACTCCTATTATCGAAAAGATTCGTGTGGTTCTTTAACGTGTTTGGAGGATAGACTCCGATACACGCTACCGTCCACTTTACATACCCATCTGACGGACTAAAGATTAAGTTTAAATTGTATGTATTTGATTGCTTTGCCCAAAGGTCTTTTCAGACTTATTATAATGTTATATTATATTTTTTTATAATAGTATTATAATATAATATAATATAATAATATAATATAATATATTATTATATAATATAATATAATATAATAAAATATTATAATACTATTATAATAACTACCACTGGAGTAGGTTTGATATTACTGATAACATTATTGAATCACTGTTGAAGATAAAGAGCACATATTACAAAACACGAATATCCACCTGTTTATGAAGACCAATAAGGTTATCAACTTAAATATTAAAAATATACGTTCAAGCTTTAATACTAGTTTAAATAAAATAACTTACACTTACCCTAATATATAGAGTCTATACTAATTAAACATTCACATAACAAGTCAAACATCGTCTTAAATTAAAATTCTAGCTTAATAAATCAGAAAGCAAACATACCTAGCTGTATGAACGCAAAAAACAAGACTCCCACGAATAGATTGTTCGCCATTTCAGTTTTTCAAGTTGTAGGATAAAGATATTTTTTGAGTCACAAGTTATACGATAACTACACTTCTATATCTGTGTTGTGTCTTTTCAAAATGCCATAAAGTACAGCAAACATGTATTTACGAATACAATATTCACGGTGGTACATCGTACACCGGATATAGCTGCTAAAGTGATCAGAAAAATATAGAAAATGGTCATTTTTTTCTACCCAAGGTAAGTTTACACCCAATGGACATATATCTATTAAACCAAATAAACACCGTATCTGTTTTTTCAGTGACTTGAATGTTTAATTGAGCTAGTACTATGCAAACATGTGAAAATATATGATTTAAAGGTCTGCCGATCACTGTCAAATTTCGATCTGCAGTAAAAAGTAGCTTGTTTTTTGTTTTGAAATTATGAATCGTACGATTTCATCATTTTCATACTAAGAATATGTGTTCCAAAATGTGGCCTTGTAAGTTTTGAAATTAGTGTGTTATTTGCCAAATATTATGTACGTTAGTGTACAGGGTATAGCATTATTGTGTTACGGGATAGGTATATGACACAATTGAGTGTACGGGGTATAGTTTGAAAACTTTTATATCTCGAGAGAAAAATACTAGATATATCTGTAAATATGACATATGTAAATATACTGGACCAATATCCTAACACCACCAATATAGTTTTGTGTGATATTACTTACAAAGTATCAAACGTACGGTGCATTTTCAAGTAAAAGTAGTACAAAAGACATGATTGTAAACAAAAATAATGCATTATTAACACATTGATGGTGTTAGCTCTTTTTTCTCTCTAATTTTCAATTGATTAATATCGCATAAATGATCAGTTTATACAAAATGGAAAGAATAGTCAATGTCCAATAAACATGTCAAATAGTAAAGCAATGAAAATTCATAAAATCAAAACATTTAAAATCCACAACACGTGTATAACAGTCTGACAAAAAAAGATCTTACTGCAATGAGTTTCTTCAATGTTTTGACTACTTAAGACAGAATCTAATTTGATGACCGAATTTTGCGAGAATGGTTTTAGTGTCCCCATCTTTTATTTATGTATTATAAGTAAATAATATGCACATAATTTATCTTGAGCCTTATTTCCGTTTATGCTACTAAATGCATACGGTTTCTACATGATTGCAATTATGTATTGTTTACAAGTAGCGGGTCACAATGTTAAATGATATCAAATAAAAATTCGTTATAATTACTCGTAAGTATATACCAATCGTGGATTAGCTGGAAAATGAATGGCTTAGTTACTAGTTAATGCGGTTTGTTGCGTATTCACCTGTTTTCGATACTTCATATCCTGAAAATTGGCAGAACGCATCAGTATCAGGCATAATTTCGCATACTGTCATCATGTTCCGGTTCGTTTTCTTATGACAGATGTATTGCCTTTATATTTTATAAAGCAAACATTGCCGTTCATCTGCTGAACCCCTATTGAGATTTTAATAAAATGCCTGAAACATCAGAATTAAATTCTAGTTGACATATCATTGTCCCAATTTAGACGGATGATTCGTAAATGTGTCAGCTGGGCACGAATGCACCACTTTTTTTTTACACAATACACGGGTTATATTTGAATGGAATGAACTAAAATAAATGAGAATACCATATGATGCACAATTTAATAGGATATAAAACACCTGTGTAAAGCTGGATGACTGTTACGCAGATAGTTTTAAACAAGGGCGCGGCAAAAGTTTTTCCATCTACGAAGCCCTTAGTGGCCATAACTCAGCCGTTGTAGGTCTGACGCAACAATGAATACCTAGGTGCATAATTTCACACGCTATTAAACATTTGTGTGAAGTTTCATGAATGTGAGTTCAATAGTTAAGATGAGCGCGCGACACAAGTGTTCACGTAGTACATATTCCTATATTGGCTAAACCAGGGACCGTAACTCATGCATTACATGTCTGACACACACGTTTATAAATAGTTGCTTTACTTCAATGCTACTTAATATTTGTGTTAGGTTTCATGAATGCGAGTGAATTACTTTTCGCTGAGTACGCGACACACGTTTTCGGGACGTACGTACGGGCGTACATACGGACGAACAAGAGCGAATCTATATGCTCTCCAAACCTCCCAACTCCGAGTGGGGCATAAAAAATAATTATACTTCGCCGTTTTGTCCTGTTTGGGCCCTAATCCCTGCAGACATATTACACAGACTATGATATTGTAACAACCGGTAAGCAATACTGTCAAGCTTGTTAAAAGTAAACTATGCTCTAAATGTTGGTTATGTTTGCAGGAAATCTCTATAACTAATACATCATCGCATAATACAGATACTTATATACATATATCATTATATAATTCCATCGTTACTTAAAACTGATAAACCCTTGTTGCCCTGGCCACAGCCTAGTCATTGATTATTATCTTCCGACGAAGTCAAATTTAAGGGATAGTTTGTCAATTCGTCCGTCCGCTCGTTCGTCCGTTCGTTCGTTCGTCCGTCCGCGCGTTACAGGTATCGTGTCCACTACATAACTCTCATATGCATGGAGGGTTTTTGAAATAAATTGGCACAAATACTCATCTTATCGAGACGACGTGCAGCACCCAACACCCGGGTCTGCATCTTTAAAGGCTCTGCTGCCGTATAAAAGCCACTAGAAGGAGCTGGGGAAGGTTTTTCATTTAAATGTATACATGGTTAGATCAGGGAGACCTTTTTCAAAATATTGAAAATTCCATCTCATAAAAAAATTCAATATTTGGTACAGAAATAAACTGATATTAAACAATTTTATTGGAAAAACATATTTGTGAAAAAATATTTCTTATACCTAGTTTCAATTCTTTTTTAAACCCAACTGACAGAAATTTGAAAATATTGAGGAAGTGCCTGTGGGGTTACGAACTGAGATGTACACAAATACACGTGATAGTGTTTACAGCAGACGATGGGTAACACGAATTATCGAAATGGACCGAAAATGAGAGGATTTACCGAAATGGAGATTCGATTTACCGAAATGGACCGAAATGGAGATACGATTTACCGAAATGGAGTTGAATTTGACTAATTGTTTGTTAATGTAGGTACATTTTTTAAAATAAACAGCTGATTTACTAATTTATGATCCTAAATGATTACAACAACGCAATTTGCATTGACAGTTGGTCCCCCTGAACTAGGTGGATGCTGTAAAGAGGTATTTTCATGATTTACAGAAATGGAGTTTATTTGAGATAGTTTTATAGTTTAAAGATCCTTTCTTTTAAATAGCTGAATTATAATCCCCGATAATAAAAAAGAAGTACTTAATCAGATTTCTGCAAATGTATGTCGATCCTCCTAAAGTGGATGGGTACTGTATAGGGCCGTTTTATAAAAATAAATCGATTTACCGAAATGGAGTATTTTTTACTAGTGTTAGGGATATAACCATCCTGTTTTTTTTTTGTTTTTTTTTAATAAAATAGCTGATTTACTAAGCCCTGATAATAATGAAGTACTTAATCAGATTTCTACTAATATACGTCAAATTAGGTCCTCCTAAAGTCGATGGGTGCTGTAAAGGTGCGTTTTGGAAAAAAAACTAAACACACACGCGATTTACCGAAATGGTGTTTGAATTTGTGTTGAACATACTGTAATGAGTTGTTTATTGATGTGTTATGTTTATTTATGCTTACTACAATTGAAATTGCCGCAAAGAAATATTCATGTTTAGTCCCACTGATTTTCCGAAATGAAATAGTATTTACCTTTTTACTTCTGGATTTCAATATACTTTTCAGAATAAATACATAATGGAACTGAATTGCTTACATAGTCGCACCAACAGTTAAGGTCATATGGCGACTTCCCGGCTTCCATTTTTGAGGAAGACACTAGGAGTAATTATCATGCACGGGCAGGCACCTGGGTAGCGCCACAGGCATTATGCAAGCCAGCTGAATTACTTCCCGAGATTCTTAATCCCATGAGGGCTCGAACGCTGTCTAGGTCAGTTTTGACTGGGAGTGTAGAACAAAACCAGGCAGATTTTTCCGGCTATTTACCGTTGTTATACTTATAAGATATTAATATTTTATTATAAACAATGCAGCAAAAGATCTTGTAGTTTCTCAGCTAATAGCGCCATAAAATGGCCACAATTGTGTGCAAAATATTTTATTTACAAAGATTGACCCACAAATCAGCAGGGAATCGCTAAGATTTGTTTACACTTCACATTATTTCTTACTGCCTGATTTTGTATTATGAATAACTATAAAGTGGCCAATGGTTTTAAAACGACGAATCTCAGAAAGGTTAAAATGACCCCTACTTAAGAGAGATATTTTTCACAACTGGTTTTATACACGTCGTTTGGAAACGAGCTTGTCTCTTTGATGCCTTTCACCAGCTGGTGACGGCTACTCCTTTTATACAGGTACTATTCGAACATCGGTATAGCTTGTATTTGGGTTGAAAATGTCAAATTTGTGTTACATGTACAACTTGCAAATATTTATCATTTTACTACTGTTACATCTTAGAATCATGGAATCATTTAGTACTGTTACAGTACGATTATACAATTAGTATTGCTTTATATGCAGACAATTTTGCCCGATAAATCAGTCCATTTTGATTATACTATCCAACACATTGTCGATCATGTATCTCTATCCCAAGTACACTAAAAATCACTAATTTACGATGAAATGCTATCCCCCGTACAGTGCATCGCAACATATAACGTCAATTATCAAAGAAGTTTCAAAACTGCACATGCCCTTTTTACACACATTTTAAAGTTGATATGATAATGAACAAATCTGTCGATTCAAAATTTCGATAAATTTCGATAAAATACATACAAGCGGAACAATAACAAACTATTGGCATCAACATGCATCGTTCGTACGTGATCGGGACACTTTGTTTTGATTATTTAAAACAATTACGAAATATATGGCACTTTTCAGGTTACTTTCAGCTTTTTGCTCCCACCGTTGGCTTGTACGAGTATTATACAATAACACAGGAATATAGAAATGACCTTACTTCGATCAGCAAAACATGTCAAATTTCAATTTAGCAGCTATATCCGGTGTACGATGTATCACCGTGATATTGTCCTCGCTATATTAATTTAAAACTGGTTACGAACTGAATTGTTTATATATTCAAAAGACAGTCGGTAACTGATATTTTACAATATGAACTAGCTGTTTTAGTAAACTATTATGTTACATGTTAACCATTGTATTATATATAATGGTGATATTATGATTACATGTAAGCACTGTAACAGAGACGTGGACATTCAGGGTTAGAAATGTGTATAATAAAAGGCTAATAGTATTTATCGCGTCATTGAACACATCAACCAGTTTATGTCCCGTCTATATGTCCCGTCTATAAACAATTTTACAGTCATGTTTAAAAATTCACCGGATTCACTATAGGACTGAAATGGTGCATGGTGTATGATGTTGAAATGTGAACCCATTGGTTGTTCATATAAATGTTACAAAAAAGTAATTTAAATGTTAATTCTAATACACCCGCACTATATAGCCTAGTTTAAAATATCTCGTTATATTCAACGATATATCATTGTAACGTTGCAAAACGTTTGCAACGTTAGGAGAATAAGCAAGGCAGTGCGAAAGATATCACTGTAACATTTGCAACGTTAGGAGAGTAAAGCAATGCGAACGATTTCAGATGTGTGCATTGTTTTCACATTTTAGGGGTATTAGAATAGAAATAGAACATCATTTACGGTGAATTATCGTGTAATATATCACGGTTTGTCGTTTAATTGTATACAATAATTTCTCTCGTTCTTCGGGCTCGTGAAATTATTGTTTACAATTGAACTCCAGCCGTGATATATTACACGATAATTCACCGTAAATGATGTTCTATTTCTTAATGAGAAGGATGCCTAAATGACTGTCCAGTCATTCATCTGAACATCCACCCATTAGAACGTCCGCCCGTCCGTCAGTCCGTCCATATAGCCATATATCCGCCCGTCCGTGCGTTCGTACATACGTCCGTCCATCTGTATGCGTTTATGTCTGTCGATCTCCATTCAATCGCAGCTTACTACGCTGTAGTATGGTGTTACCGAGCTTGAAAACTCTTTCATATACTCTTACTACAACTGTGGAAAAACATTTAAGAATTTGAGTTACGATTACCGAACTTGAATCTACTCTTACATATACTCTTGCTACAACTTGCTAACTATAGAAAAAACCATATTTAAGAATTTGAGTTACGATCAACATTTTTCTAAGGGACACAGGTGTTTAAAAAGAACACCCGCCTTTCGAATTATTTTAATGTCAGGATATGCAAAATGTCAAACGAACATTTATTAAATGTTGCATACGGTATGTCCTTCTCAGTCGTTTCAAAATGTTAAATATTGCAATTATATGCAGCCCAGGGCCTACGCGTAGCTACGCGCCTGAAATATGTCACTAATTCATTGAAATGTTTCATAGTAGGACTGGGTATAGTAAAACAAACAGTGAAACATGCAGGGATGTAGCTGCCTGAAATGCATATATACGCCCGACAAACTAGGTGGGTCCGGGGTCATGCTCCCCCTGAGTTTTTTTCAGACATATCTATGTACTGGTGTGTTGGCGTATCTGACAGAACACTTGTATGTTATTTAAATAAATGTCTTTTGACAAATTAACATTTGAGAAAGTTGAATTACCTATACTGTAAAATAAAATAAAAAAATAAATGTTGACCCTTAAATCTACATAGCAAAGAGACATTATACATCCTTGTTTTACTGATTATGCCTTCCCGAAGGAAGGGAGGGCATATTGCTTTGCAAATATCCGTCTGACTCAAGAACGGCTGGCACTACAAACTCGAAACTTGGCAGGAATGTTTGTGTCATGGTCTAGTTGTGCACCTCCCCTATTGGGTAGATTCGCATAAGAAATGTGGTTGCCATGGTAACAAAACATATTAAAAAAATGTCGGTCGGTCGGTCCATCCCAAAATCTTCTTGTCTTTGCGATAACTCAAGAACGGCTGGCACTACAAACACGAAACTTGGCAGGATGTTTGTGTCATAGTCTAGTTGTGCACCTCCCCTTTTGTGATATTTTCCCTTAAGAAATGTGGTTGCCATGGTAACAAAACATGTAAAAAAACACTAAAAATCGCCTGTCTTCGCGATAACTCAAGAACCGCTTGAACTACAAACTCGAAACTCGGCAGGAATGTTTGTCTCATGGTCTAGTTATGCACCTCTCCTTTTGGGTATATTCGCATAAGAAATGTGGTTGCCATGGTAACAAAATTTGTAAAAAAATCACTAAAAATGGCTTGTTTTCGTGCTCAAGAACAGCTGGCACTACAAACCTGACTGAGACATGAGTGCCATCTGAGCGTTGGGCTTTAGTGAGTTATGGGGGAAAACACTGCGTCGAAATCTGGAATTATTTTTTAGAAAAATAATGGAATATATTAGAACCAATTTGAATTGATGGAATCTTTCTTAGAACGCATCTCGACGTGTCCCACCATATAATTTATGGATCCGATACTTACATATTGAGATTTTGATTAAAAATGTTAAACAATTGAATAAAATCGCTGATTTCTGTAATACATTGGGGATATTTAACTAACAATTAGAAATATATCTGATACAATAGAAAAAAGAAATATTGTAACCATTTTGGGCAGGGTAAGGTCCAGTGATTAAGCAGAAAAAAGTCCAAAACCGCATGATGTTTGGAAATGCTTTAATTTTGAGGCGAAAATGTGTATTTTTGTCAAAAATCTCCGGAATCTGGAATTATTTTTTGAAATTAGTTTGAACATAAACTTATCAAATTGAATGTTGCACAGCATACATATTCAATATTTCCTGGCATCATATATAACATATGTGCTCAAATATTGACATTTTAGGGCAAAATGTTGGAAAAAATGACAAAAATCACTGATTTGTGTAATCCATTGGGGGTATTGGGTTAAAATTTAGAAAAAAATATTTAATACAATAGAATTAAGACATATTGTAACATTTTATATAGACAAAGGTCCAGTTATTAGGTAGAAAAAAGTCCTGAGCCATATGATGCTTAAAATATTGCCTTAATTTTTAGGCGAAAAATGTGTATTTCCGTCAAAAATCGACGGAATCTGGAATTATCTTTTGAAAACAGTTTGAACATAAACTTATCAAATTGAATCAATAGAATATTGCACACTATACATATCCAAGTCATTTATTGTATCAGATATAACATATATGCTCAAGTATTTATATTTTAGGGCAAAATTTACAAAAATCGATATCGCGTATGACAGCCGTTTGCGTGTACAACAGCTAAACAGCGTTGTCGCATGGAATTTATGTAGTTATGTAGAAATCGCTGAGGTATGTTATTCCAAACATTGACAATGTCCCTTCTGAGGTCAGCAATATTTTGTTGCCTTGGTAACTGTCGCACACGACGGTCGATTTCGTCCCACACATGTTCGATTGGATTTAAATCCGGACTACATGGCGGCCACTCCATTATTCGAATGTTGTTGCCCTGAAGTAGCTGACGGGTAGTTCTTGCAGTATGGCAAGGTGCATTGTCTTGCATGAATGTCATCCCACGGTTAGCGCGAATATGGGGAATAAGCGTTGGTCGAAGTATTTGTTGCTGGTATTGGTCTGCGTTCAGGTTTCCTCGAACAACCACCATATCAGTTTTAGTGTGCAAACTAATACCTCCCCAAACCATCACTGACCCTCCTCCAAAATGAGATCTTTCGTTGACGCAATTATCCGAATATCGTTCCCCATGTCGTCGATAAATTCGCTCTCTGCCGTCAGACTTCTGAAGATTAAATCTGGACTCATCTGTAAAGGCGACATTTGCCCAGTCTGCTCTGGTGAACCTCAAATACCTTCTGGCCCACTGAAGCCGAATTCGCCGGCGTCTTCCAGTCAATACTAATCCCACAAAATGTCTTCTCGCTCTCAATCCCATGATCCGTAGTCGATTTCGTACTCTTTGATCACTCACGTTTCTATTATGGACGCCTATTAAACGTCTGGCAATATCTGTCGCTGTTATTCTTCTATTACGAAGGTGTGTTACAAGGATGTAGCGATCTTGACGCTGCGTTGTTACACGTCTTTTTGGCCTTCGGTAAAGGTCATCAACACTTCCGGTGCGATTGCACTTGAGCCAAAGGTCGTAAATTGTTGAAAAAACGTCTGTTGACTGTTCTGGCTACCTATAAATATAAAACAACTCATTCTTGCGACTTTTTCAGAAATAATGAACATGGTTAGACAGAATCATGTACGAACGAACAAACGAAGTGACGGACGGACGGACGGACAGACAAGTAAACTTATGAATAAACTAACCTGCCAGAAGGATGAGGAATATTATAATACACAATACTGGACTTGAAAAAGAGAAAATAAAACGTTGAAAATCGATTAAATAAATTAATAAAAATGAACAAATTACGCAATGTCCTTTACCTGCCGAATCGAAGTACCAGCAATAATCATACCGACGGCCCGTCCACGCTCTTCCGTTGTCATCCGACGCATTTTTTATTTAATTTTTAGTAAGTTTTTGTTTGGGATTAATACGATAAACAATTCCGAGAACACAAACACATGTTCAAATCTTACCTCGTGCAGCACGGGATAATAATGCGATTTCGCGCCAAAATAAGCCACGAGACCGGAAGTGCGGATTTTGAAGTTACAAAATGTATTGATCGTTTTGTTTGCTGCTCATATTTATTTGTATGAAATATCAACTCAAAATATACAATATTTGATATAATATTCCAAATAATAAAATGACCGGTTAGCAATTTTGACCAGTGTATAATATATGTGCTGAAATATTGGCATTTTAGGGCAAAATGTTGGAAAAAATGACAAAAATCACAGATTTCTGTAATCCATTGGTGGTATTGGGTTAAAATATAGAAACAAATTTAATACAATTGAATAAGGACACATTGTAATATTTTTGGATAGACAAAAGAGTATGATAATGGACCTTTGGAAGGTCCCATAATTAAGTAGAAAAAGATCCCGAACCGTATGATGATTGAAAATACCTTAATTTTTAGGCGAAAAATTTGTATTTTTGTCAAAAATCGACGGAATCTGGAATTATTTTTGAAAATAGTTTTAACATAAACTTATCAAATTGAAGTAATACAATGCTGCACAGCATACATATTCAAGTGTTTCCTTGCATCATATATAACATATCTGCTGAAATATGTTGGAAAAAAAGGACTAAAATCACTTATTTCTGCAATCCATTGGGGGTATTGGGTTAAAATCTAGAAAAATATATAATACCGGTACAATAGAAAAATAGACTGTAAACTAGTAGGAATAACCCTCACCCCAGGGGGAATTTTGTAAACCCTATTTTTCTGAAAGCCCATAATGTGTAGAGCATTTTGGAACATGTACGTGTACCAACTGGCGACGTGGACTTAACCACGTTACCGGCATTGGTATATAGAGCTATAAACAAATATACGTTAAAAATAAGAAATAGCGTTGAGCGGCCCTCTGCGTACGGCCACTGGGCCGACCCACATATTTTGCGACACAACGGGACCGGTGGCCAACCGTCAGCAAAGGTCCCCAGTACATGTGGCACTCGGTCGCTAGTCCATTTTAGGGGAAAGGCTACACGAGTTCGAGTCTCGAACATGGCACATAGAGCTATATACAGTTATATAGAAAGAAATATAAAAAGATCGGACAGGGGAAGTAGCATTCAAGGAGGACAGTCAACCACAAAACACAGAAACAAACACGCAAACAGACAAACAAGAACGCAAAAGTAATAATAAAAGCAAACGACATCACAAACATAAAAGGGTTGACAATAGGGCTACCGCCTTCGAACGGTCAGTGGCAAAGTAGGCCACTGGGGGGTTTAAACCGGTTCTAGGGTGCACCAAACCTCACACTTACCCTACTTCATCCCATTAAAAATGGACAGTGTAAATAAAGAAATCCCCGCCATGATCTAATCTCTAACCAACAAGGCAGCATCAATAGGCAATATAAGTAAAACACAAATATGCCCGTGTAAATATAATATAAAAAAAACAATAGCCTAGAAAGCCACAATGAAGGTACTCAATGACTTGGCAGAAGCCAGAGCAACAAGAGAATGAACCATTAAAGGCACGACAAGAAAGATCATAGACAAACATTAAACGCCACCGTCTCAATGGGCCGGATATAACGTTGAACGACCTTCGGTCGACGGCCGCTGGGCCGACTCACAGGTTGACACAACAGGACTAGTGGGCAGCCGTCGGCAAAGGTCCCGCAACGCGTGGCATTCAATCGCTAGGCTGTATCAGTGGGGAGGCTACCCGAGTTTGGGGTCTCGAACCTTGTAATTCACCTAGAGCTTTATACAGTAAAATTATATATGTATAGAGGGAAATAGCGTTGAGCGACCCTCGGCCGATGGCCGCTGGACATATCCACATATTTTAAATGTCGGCAAAGGTCCCCGCTATGCGTGGTACTCGTTCCCTAGGCCTTATCAGAGTGAGGGCTACCCAAGTTCGAGTCTCAAACATGGCACATAGAGCTATATACAGTTATATAGAGAGAAATAGCGTTGAACGACCTTCGACCGATAGCCGCTCGGCCGACCCACATATTTTTTGACACAACGGGACCGGTGGCCAGCCGTCGGCAACGGTCCTTGCTACGCGTGGCACTCGGTCCCTAGGTCGTATCAGGGGGAAGGCTACCTGAGTTCGTGTCTCGAACATGCCACCTAGAGCTATATAGTAAATAGCTTTCAGCGACCCGCAGCCGACGGCCGCTGGGCCAACCCACAGGTTTTGTGACACAACGGAACGGTGATCAGCCGTCGGCAACGGTCCTAGCTACGCGTGGCACTCAGTCCATAGGTCGTATCAGGGGGAAGGCTTCCCGAGTTAGGGTCTCGAACATGGCACCTAGAGCTATATACAGTAAAGTTATATAGAGAGAAATTTCCTTGAGCGACCCACAGCCTACGGCCGCTGAACCGACCCACAGGTTTTGTGACTCAACGGGAACGGTGACCAGCCTCGGCAAAGGTCCCCGCTACGCGTGGAACTCTGTCGCTAGACCATATCAGGGGTAGGGCTACCTGAGTTCGGGCCTCGAACATGGCACCTACAGCTATATACAGTATAGTTATAGAGAAATAGCGTTGAGCGACCCTCGGCCGACGACTGCTGGGCCGACCTACATATCTTGTGACACAAGGGGACCATCTTGGACGCCTTGTTTGATTTCTTTTTATTGTGTTACACTTAAGTTTCGCCTAGTATACATATGCATATTATACACAGTCTAATTAACATTTTGATATATAGAAAACACTTACTGACAGACGAACACCAGTTTTGACAGCAACCTATTTGCACTAAAAATAAGTTTTTTTTGGTAATGAATGTGGTGTAACGTAAATTACAGAATAATTTCATTAAGTTTGAAGCGCTTCTCAACTTATATTAATAATAGTACATGTATTATGTTTTTTACATTTGTTTTGATTTAATTTATATTCAACGTTTTTAATGTACATTGAAATTTTAATTGTAAGGTAGCATAGTTTACATGCACGTTACTCACTAAAGCCCATCGCTCAGAATTGATGGCACACCTGTCTCATTTTGAAACTTATTGTATGTTCTTTCAAAAAATCATACCCTACAAAATCCCCATGGGGGAGAGGGGTCTAAAGCCAAACTAGTACATGATGTGTTGTATTTGTTCGGGAGGTTCTGTCACAGGATGAAACCTAGTGGTTGGGGCTAACTCAGGAAAGAATCAATGACGGTGAATGCATTTACATAAGTTTAATGCAACTTTTAAAATATGTTTAATATATATACAATTATCTAAAAAAACAAGCGAATACACAGATAAACTATGAAAAGAATGTTCTCATAAACGTTTAAGACGTTCTTAGTATTGTTATAAATACTGAATGTATGAGACACTAAAGTATTGTTAAAGTTATAACAATGTTAATTTATGATCTAGCGCGATAATTGTGATGCGCGAGAGCTCATGAAGATGATGATGCGCGAATCCAATGGGTGATTGTCATCAAATGCCTTCTGTAAGGATGACGCGATGTAATAATGGTTAACCTCCACTGAGATTGTGGGTGATGTTCCTCCAGTGAGGACTGATAATGGGCCCACCTTGTGTCCCGGGGGCTGTCGCTACTAAAACCTGGTCATGCTGCGCAGGTACGGGGACCGTCTCCACCGCTCGTTACGTTAATCGTGGAAGCTTAGCTCCACTCTGGAAGGCTTACATCCACACCTGGATGGCTAATATCCAACCCTGGATGGCTTAGGCTGTAATTATACATACGTTTTAGATGTCGGTTGACAAACATTACAATCTAGCATAATTATCATTACCCAAACAAATCATTATTCAATAAATATATGTAAGCTTTACTAATGATGAGTAGCAAAGTATACATATTCTACAATGCCATGTATACGCCATGTACGTCGCTGTTAATCAATGCCCCTAATACATGTAATATAAACATTATCAAATCACTCGTATATTACACTCACTGAGTTATGCATGCACGCATGTCAACTAATGACCACATTATACAACGCTAGCGTACGCGTCGAACATTTATCCTAGTCACTCATCTCATTGTTAACTAATGTTAACAATCGTGTATTACAATCACTGAGTTATACGCCAACATTAACTAATGCACCTATTATCCACTGTTATCAAATTAATATTGTTTTACAATTAATGATCAATTACAATAATTACATCTAATAAAGTAACTTCAAAATCATATGCTAGTCTAAAGTTAATGTTTGAGAAACATCAAAGCTAACCGGATGTCGTAACCGCCAACCAAGATGGCGCCGCCCACTGAATACAAATGTACGATAAAAGTTTTAATAAAATAAATACTGACCACAAATTGCCTGTGAATTTCGCCG
>JAWPHD010014952.1:0-58184 GCA_037043455.1 Cyrtodaria siliqua
GGTGAGATGTCCACTTTAAAAGAAGGTTTAGACAATGAGAATAGATATTCTAGTGGATGTCAGTAGTTATGAGTACAAGTAAACATGAACTTATAATGCCTGATATATCAACTGACTGACGCGTGAAGTTAATTTTGATGACAATATGCTTGAACCTGTAAAATGAGCGGAGAGAAGTGGTCATGCTATAATGTAGGGATGATAGTATCTTGCACACGTTAAACATACCCCTGCAAGCTGGAACACATTTATACGAGTTATTGCCGTTATACGAGGCTTCAATGATTATAGTACTTATGTATAAAAGGACAGAAACTTAAAGATGATTGGCCACCCTTTTTTGTAGTATTATCAATTAACAAATTTAACTCTTAAACGTCATATAAACATTTCTTGATAGACCCGGAGAGTAGCATACATTTATATCCGCTACTAAGTCGTATGTAAAAATAAGTATTATTCGCATGACGTAGATACTACTTTTCCCACTACGTGACTGCACGGAAAATGTAAATCTGAATTGAATAGCTGCACAACTGTTGACAAATACATTTACCTGTGGATTAATTTCCCTGTTCAAAATTTTCTACGCCATCAAATAAAATCGTAATCTCGCTTTTCACAGACATTGCAATGTGTGAATTGTAAATATATATTGTTGCGTATTGATTTCGATTTAAATAGACATAACATGTTCATGAAGCAAAACATGGCCGGAGAACTTTAAAGAACGTAGATATAAAAGTCAAACATACTTAAGATGCAACATTTTGCTAACTCTTTACGATAAATACAGTACTGAACTGGCTCAATTTTCAAAGAGGAACTTCAACATTTATGAATTTCTTGTTACAACGCGTACTGTGATCAAATCGTCCTCAACATCACAGTTGTGTCCTTTATCTCACTAACTGCAATTTTTTGTTTTACAAAACATCTTGGGATTTCCTTGGAGTATATACATGATATGTGGAATTAAGTGTGCAGTATATATAATATATAGCGGAAATTCCCGTGTCGCGTTTCTTTTTCCTTTCAGTATATATATATTCGTTCATTTAATCATTAAAATAAAATGTTTTGAACACATTTGTGACTTTGTTGTTTTCCATCAGCAAACAAACCAAACCCCGAGTACGAGTAGCCTCTCCCTTCGGCCGTGTCTAGTTACCTCTAAGTGACCTGACGCGGCACTGCTCAAGCCTCAACTTGTCATAGACCGGTAATGCCAGTTCGTTCGTCACACAGACATACACTCACATACATACTCATACACACACTAGCATCGCTGTGCCGGTTGCCATTAAGTGACCGGGCAAGGCACTGTTTATTTCTTGCCATAACTGGTATTAGACTGGAAATGCTAATTCGCTCGTCACTTCCCCACACACCCACTCACTCACCCAAAACGGCTACACATTAATAAACCAACTACACATTAATAAAACAAATCATTACCTCGCTTTCATTGTCGATCATTTTATCTAATTTTAATGCGACCCTATCTAGCGTGCTAAAGCAATACGCTGCAGACCAAACTGATGTATTAGCGATGTCTTTTTTGTCTATAGGGACATTGGTGCCATTAAACAACTCACATTTAACTGCCACTCGTGCTTCACAAGATTGATTAGAAGATTAAACACTAGAATTGCTTTAATACCATTTTTTATATATGGAAATCATTCAGTCTGATTTGTATCTAAAATGGTCTGAACACTTGTAAATAGTGTACTATAAAATCAAAGTCTGTCTGTCTGTCTGTTATAGCAAACATACCTAGACACACACGCACGCACGCAACGCACGCACGCATACACACACACGCATACACAGTTTCAAAATAAAGACAAATGACATTCATTTAGCTGCCATTCGTGTTACAGAAGATTGGTTAGAAGATTACACACCAGAATTGTTTTAAATAAGATTATTTTATTTTAACAACGGCAGTCAATCACACAGGGCCACGTTTTATTAAACATATTACGATGTCTCAAATTTTCTTTCTTTTCCACCTAACATACAATGTAGACAATTATGTGTGCAAGTAGTCAGAAATATCACACATATAAGAAAATGAAATGAAATCACGTTTATTTGAAAAGTGTAATTTATAGTGAAGCATTTAAGAAATTGATTTACGATCAAAATGGTCGTAAGTTTCATAAAACGGGGCCCCGATTTGTATCTAAATGGTCCGGACACTTTTAAATATTGTACTACAAATTTAAAGTGTGTTTAAGCAAACAAACCTAGTCTCACACACACTCACGCAACACACGTATACACGCACACATACACACTTTCATGCACATATAAAACACTTAAATAATGACAAATGACATTCATATTAAAAACGTTTTAAAAACAGTTAATCTATAATAATATGATAAAGGTGATCCTTTGGGAGCAACAAACACGATTAAGAGAATAAAGCAGCAGACTCGGTTTTATTGAGTCTGTTCATGAGAAGTAATGAAAGAAGCAACACCTCTCACGCCCCCAGCACTGGCTTAAGCGGTATTCTACTTCAAATCCACCTATATTGGACTCGCTGGTCCCAAAGGACCAGTAGAAATAACACTGCTGATTCGTAGCACGGGGAGACATTTTACATCCGCCACACTGCACTAAACGAACTCTAATGTGAATGTTAATAAATACTGATAAAGGTGATCCGTTGGGAGCAACAAACACGATTAAGAGAATAAAGCAGCAGACTAGGTTTTATTGAGTCTGTTCATGAGAAGTAATGAAAGAAGCAACACCTCTCACGCCCCCTAGCACCGGCTTAAGCGGTATTCTACTTCAAAGCCACCTATATTGGGCTCGCTGGTCCCAAAGGACCAGTAAAAATAACACTACTGATTCGTAGCACGGGTAGACTTTTTACAGCCGCCATACTGCACTAAACGAACGCTAGTGTGAATGTTAATAAATACTGATAAAGGTGATCCTTTGGCAGCAACAAACACGATTAAGAGAATAAAGAAGCAGACTCGGTTTTATTGAGTCTGTTCATGAGAGGTAATGAAAGAAGCAACACCTCTCACGCCCCCTAGCACCGGCTTAAGCGGTATTCTACTTCAAAGCCACCTACGAGGGTCATTCAATAAGTTCTGTCACTAACGCGTTTTAACAATTATGTGCTCATTGTGAGTATTGATGTTTGTTACTAAATGAAAGAGAGTTTCAATACCATTCCATTAATGGTAAAATGAATGCTGTATCTTTTGTGTGACGAAAGTTATGGAACATTTAATACACATCACTTATACATACTGAGGCATTTTCGTCCTGAGTTTTTTCAGGTATTATAATTGTTACTTTTTTAAATGCCTGTTTCTCTTTAAGTACTTGTCGAAGACCTTTGAAATTTCTCATACATTACCAGTTATATCTGTGCATTACAAGATTCAGAATAGAAGCATGGTAGCTGAAAAGGCATTGTCTTAAAAAATAACATTTTAAGCTAACGTGTAAAATTAATTTAATGATAAATGGACATTAAATGGAAGGGCAGTCTTCTGAAATAGCGTTTTTGGATGATCAATATTTTCACAAAACATTGTACAAAATTCTACAATAATGTGTTGAATATGAAATTTAAACACAGAAGTACTAGGATTTGTAAAGACATATTAATACTATGAGAATAATTACGACATTTAAAAGATATTATAACATTTCCGTAAACAAAATGAAGAAAATCAGTGTTATTTCTGCTAAAATTAAAGGATATGCATTCACTCATATCCAGTTTGCAGCAAGACCTCTCCGAATTCTCGACAATCATTTTCATGGATTATGGGCGAATAACAACAGATGGCGTAAAAGAAAATTTAAAAGCATAGAATTATTCAAATAATTTTTACAACGTTTTGTAACAAGGACATTTTCAGAGATGCCAGTATCCAAAAGGTGTGGTAGGGGGAGGTAATTCAGGGGTATAATTAACCGGAATTTTTTCATTTTTGTTGTGGAATTTAAGAGAGCGAACCCAGTAGTACTATAAATACATTTGTACACTACTTTATCTCAGTGTAATATCCAGTTCAAAGGATATATGTCTAGTGACAGAACTTTTTGAAGCACCCTCGTATATTGGGCTCGATGGTCCCAAAGGACCAGTAAAAATAACTCTACTGATTCGTAGCAAAACTGCACCAACGGAATGATCAGTGAATTGGAAATGCTAACCGTAATCATCAAGTCAAAAAACCCAAATAGAACATATTTAAATAAGTATAAAAGTCGCAGGAAATGCAGCTTTCACAGAACATAGTAAACCCAAACACACGCAAAACGAAATACATGAATGGCAATGTTAATAAGGAATAAAGGCATATGAAGTCACAAACACAACAAGGTTGGACAATAGGGCTACCGCCTTGAAACGGTCATGACAAAAGAGCAGCTGGGGGTTTAAACCAGCTTCTAGGTTGCACCAAACCTCACACTTACCCAACCTCATCCCAATAAAACGAGACGTTGTAAATAAAGGAAAAAATAAATCCCCGCCAGGAACTATTCTCTAGCCAACAAGGCAGCATTAATAGGCAATACAAGTAAAACACAACGATACTCGTGTATATATAAATACAAAAAAAAAATAGTCTAGAAAGCAACAAAGAAGGTACTCATTGACTTGGCAGAAGCCAGAGCAATAAGAGAATAAACCATTGAGGGCACTACAAGACAAGATTGCAAACAAACATCAAACGTCACCACCCTTTCGGGCTTTAGGTAGACGTCATCATAGGGTGCACAGCCTGTCCGGTCATCGCACAATTAAATAGGAAAGCATGCAGTTAGGTTGATAGGGTCATAACCTCCTTTGATAAAACTTTCAAGAAGTTTAACAAAGATAGTATGAAAGTGATCAAGACGAAGGATATTACGAAGTTTGTAAATCACGTCACCATAGAAGGCAGGTTGTGATAGTTGTTGTCGCAAAAGAGTTTTTAAATTACTTCTATATTTGGAAAGAAGATCAGGGTTACGATAATAACATTTTGCAAAGGGGTTTTACGAAGTTTATGGTAACGGTAGCCCTGATGGAGTATCTTTTTAGTGATAGAAAGATTACGAAAATTAAAGTCCTCAACATCGAGTGCAAGCTCTAGAAAAACGAATAAGTTGGGACAAATAGACCCCATAAGAAGTTGCTCGGAGAACATCCCCATCTAAATGGGGATAATTAACAATATCAAAATTAATATTATCTCTCTTGTCATATATTTTGCTAATTATTTCACCATTTGCAATACAGAGATTTAAATCGAAAATCGAGAAAAGAAGCGTTAGTATCAGAAATATTAGCTTTGTTAATTTGAAGTTCTTAAGGATATATGTTATTAACCATAGTAGACAAGAAATCAATATGTCATCCAGATACCGAGAGGTGTCATTAAAGGCTTCAATAACTCTGCCTGGGTATCTGATGAAAGACTCAACATGAAATATTTTTCAGAGCATAGCATATAAAAACAAATCATGACTAGGCTTCTTAAACAGGACCAGTCTTCCTTGGACATATGAACAACCAGAAAATCGTTGGTGTAGGTTGAGTATATATCTACAAGATCCGGGGTCTCGAACCGATTGGCCGGAGAGCTTTTTATTGGGTATGAGTCTGGGTTTAAGCATCTAATTATTTAGAACTTTTTGTTATAAATAAATGAAATGAAACAATAAATTTACATTAAACTGCTGATTTAAGTTCCTTTTTTATTATTTCGTTTCTGATAATAGATCTATGCCAAATCTATTATTTTCGTAGATCAGTAAAGAAAATGCGTGTGAGGTGGTGGGGGCGGGGTGCACACCCTTCCCACGTTCACCGTTCGCGTTTATGTCCCAACTTCTTAACAATACTGGGGAATGCCCTACTATATTCAAAGTATTGAACATGTCAACAAAAATATGTATGGGATTACATTATATATAAATGTTATCTTAACCTGAGGATTTTGGTGGAAACTCTGTAAGGGAGCTTTCCAAGGTGCGGATCAGAGACTGAATGTCAACAGAATAAATTATGACTGCTATTATTATAATGTGAAATAAGAGTACCCTTTTCTGGCAATTATGGAACCCCGATTACATCACTCACCACCCGATTACATCACTCACCACCCCGATTACATCATGTATCACCCCATCATTCACCACCCCGAATAGATCACTCATCACCCCGATTACATCACTCACCAACCGATTACATCACTCGTCACCCCGATAACACCACACGCCACCCCGATTACACCACTCGGCACCCCGATTGCATCAATCGCCACCTATCTGTCACCACTCGCCACCACTGATTACATCAATCGCCATCCAGATTACACCACTCCCCATCCCAATTACACCACTCACCACCCGATTACACAACTTGCCGACCAGATTACACCATTCGCCACCCCGATTACACAACTCACCACCCCGATTACACCACACGCCAACCCGATTTCACCACTCGTATCACCAATTACACCACTCATCACCCCGATTTCACCACCCGCCACCCCAATTACACCACTCGTATCCCCAATTACACCACTCATCACCCCGATTTCGCCACCTCACCACTCACCATCCTAATTTCACCCTAATTTCACCACTCGCCACCCCGATTATACCACTCGCCACCCGGATTCACCACACGCCACCCCAATTACACCACTCACCACCTCGATTACACCATTCATCACCCTGATTACACCACTCGTCACCCCGACTACACCACTCACCACCCACACCACTTACCACCCCGATTACATCCCTCACCACCCGCCAAGTACAAAGTACCGCAAATTCCACCATGGACTTCGAAAACACCAACAATTATTTTTGATCTTTGTAATAGTTACAAACCCAGTACAGACCCTACTGTCTTTCAAAGCAAATTTAATGAAATTAAATCGAAATACAGTAAATTTCAGCATATATACACAGATGGTTCTAAAGATGGAGATAAGGTAGCTGCAGCAGCTGTTATTCACAAACACAGCATGAAAAACCGCCTGCCTGACAAGGCCTCTATCTTTTCAGCTAAACTTAAGGCAATTAAGTTGCCTTACATTACATTCAGGAATCTGATGATGACCATTGTGTAATCTTTTCTGATTCCCTTTCATCTCTTCAAGCACTAGGTAATATGAAACTTGATAACCCAGTTGTGCTTCAGCTTTTAGAAAAGTGCAATTCTCTTATAGTTGATACTGTTATAATTTTCTGCTGGCTTCCAAGCCATGTAGGAATACGTGGTAATGATAGTGCTGATAGTGCTGCTAAAGCAGCATTAGGTTTACATATATCTAATGCTAAATTACCTTATACTGATTTTAAAAGTTGAATTAACACATTAATTCGTCGTAACTCTTGGCAAGCCGCTTGGGATGTGTCCATTCAATTAAACCTTTACTTGTAGAATGGCGTTCTTCTAGTAGACCCATTCGTCGAGAAGAAGTTGTTCTAGCCCAGTGCAGGATTACAACCTGAGCAATTAATAGAATGCATACTCTGCTTTGCACCGTTCACGGTCAAACACATCTTGTTGGAATGTGTAGACTTTGATCCTATACTACAATGTTAATACTATGAAAGAGTTATTTGATACTATAGAGATTTTAGTCTTGTTTTAGATTTCCTAAAAGAAATCAGGCTATATAAATCATTATAATGTGTTCCTATATATATTTACTTGTTTATATACCCGTTGACGGGCATTTGTTTATTTACATATATAGTTTATATTACTACAACATCATTCCTTTTTTTAATATTTTTATCTTTATATATTTACACTAATTTTTAATTACTTAATTTCTTCATCTTTCGTCGGTTTTTGCGAACAATATGACCTATTTATGTGTCGACGTGCCGTAAAACACCATTCATTCATTCCCTCACCCTCCCCATTACACCACTCGCCACCCCGATTAATCCACTCACCACCCACACCATTCACCACCCCGATTACATCCCTCACTACCCCGATTACATCACTCGCCATCCCGATTAAACCACTCACCACCCCAATTACACCACTCGATACCCACACCAACCAAACCGATTACATCACTCACCGCCCCGATTACACCACTCACCACCCGATAATCATTCACCACCCCGAATATACTACTGGCCACCCCGATACATTACTCGCCACCCTGATTACACCACTCACCACCCCGATTACACTACTCGCCATCTCGATTACTTCACTCCCACCCCGATGACACCACTCAACCCGATTACACCACTCGCCACCCCGATTAATCCCCTCGCCACCCCGAGTACATCACTCACCCCGATTACACCACTCACCACCCCGATTACATCACTCGCCACCCCGATTACACAACTCATCACCCCGATTACACAACTCACCACCCCGACTACACCACTCATCACCTGTTCACCATTATAACACCACTCCATTCGTCACCCCGATTAATCCACTCGCCATCCAGATTACATCACTCGCCACCCCGATTACACCGCTCGCCCCGATTACACCACTCACCACCACGATTTCACCTCTCCCTATCCCGTTTACACCGCTCGCCACCCAGATTTCACCACTCGCCATCCCTATTAAACCACTCGCCTCCCTGATCACACCGCTCGCAGCGCCGATTACACCGCAAACCGCCCCAATTACACCGCTCGCCACATCGATTACACATTCACACATAGTTCATAGTCCCGACATTCAGATTTAAGTTCCGACCGCTATTGTTCATGGGTCAAGTGTGTCTAAAGATTTTGCTTTGCTATGGTTTTTGTCCATAAAAAATGTTTGTCCGTGGACTAAACGTCCGGCACCCACCCCCACAATGCCTTCAGAATCAAATGATTTCTGCCTAGGGTGTACGTTTACATATATACACTATACAGATACACCAAATTTAATAAATAATAATAAAATATAATATTATATACACGTATATGATTGTCAACAAAGTGAACAAAAAGTGAACAGGATCGGAAAACATCGACATTATAATGAATTATATTCCTAATAAAACCCCATTAGTATCATCGGAATATTTACAAATATAACTAAATGCAAGCGGCAGACGCCAATTTAATTTATTGAAGAACTATGATAGTGTGTATGACCGTATAACCTGACGTGATTGGAGCTCCTAAGAGAAGTATTTTACCATAACGTGAGTTATTTGTCAGTCTATCTGGACATTATTACCTGTGACACCCAGAGACGCGTCTGAGATATTTTGATAACTATTTGATTTACCGTCTTTCATCAGTCTCACGAGATTTGATTAATCTATTTCCAGGGACATTTATTGATATTATATGGGCGTTTATTGCGAAATCAATATCATCATTATGCGACGTGATAACAAATATTCCAAGGTGATGCAATGGCTGTCAGATTTAATTCTGAGACGTGAATAAAGGATGAAAGACTTAATTCTGAGACGTGATATAAATATTCCAGGGTGACACAAGGGATGTCAGACTTAATTCTGAGACGGGAACAAGGGATGGTAAACTTAATTTTGAGACGCGATACAAATATTCCAGGGTGACACAAGGGATGTCAGACTTGATACTGAACATATTTATTTTGTATCCCTCGGAGGCATCACGGTGTATACTTGTAGCAGTGAGATTAATGCTTAACATTGACACACTGGAATACTACGCCATAGACACATGACATGATACCCCACCCAGTCATATACTGACAGCTGACCGACTATTCCCAGAACTACACTTTATATGTTGGACGTCACTGGGACTATGTGTACGTGGCTGGTGATTGAACACACGAACTCTTGCATGCGAGGCGGTCAGTCTACTACTAAGCCATCGCTGAGGTTAATATATACTAAACACAATTCCTAATTAATCGCTTTTGTATCTAAATTAATGTTCTTAGTTTGAATATATTTTAGAATACTTGTGTTATAAGCATTTTGTTTTGACCAATAGTTGTAAAATATTTATTATTTGTTCAAATTGTTGGTTCAGTCCTCGTTTTGTAAGTATAAAAGTCGAATAGGAAAGACAGCTTTCACAGAACACAGTAAACCCAAAAACACGCATAACGACAGACATGAATGGCAATGTAAAGGCATATGACGTCACAAACACTAAAAGGATTGACAATAGGGATACGCCTTGGCAAGTCAGTGGCAAAAAGGGCCGCTGGGGTTTAATCCTGCAGGTTCTATGGTGCACCAAACGTCACACTTACCCTATTTCATCCCAATAAAACGGGACGGTGCATATAAAGAAAACCCCGCCATAAACTATTCTCTAGCCAAAACGGTAGCATTAATAGCCAATATAAGTAAAACACAAAAATGCTCGTGTATATATAAATGTGACAAACAATAGCCTAGAAAGCCACAAAGAAGGTACTCACTGACTTGGCAGAAGCCAGAGCAACAAGAGAAAAAAACATTGAGGGCACACAAGACAAGATTGCAGGCAAACATCAAACGTCACTGTCCTTTTTTGTTTTAGGAAGATGTCATCATAGGGTGCACAGCCTATCCGGTCATCACACAATTAAAGAGGAAAGCATAGTGGCGAACTGTCAATGCAGTGCGTTTCAAAATGATAGGGTCATAACCTCTTTTGATAAACCTTTTAACTTGTTTAACACAGATAGTATGAAAGTGATCATGATCAAGGATCTTACAGAGTTTGTGAATCACGTCGCCATAGAAGTCAGGTTGTGATAGTCCTTGTCGCAGACGAGTTCTTAAATTACTTTTGTATTTGGTAAGAAGATCAGGGTTACGTTACACGATTCGCAAGATTCGACACCCTGATTACACCATGAGAGTGGACCTTTGGAAACGACCGAACACGATAAATACGAAATATTGCAGTCTCGGTTTGATTTAGACTGTTCATGAACGGTAGTGAAATATGCTGGCTTCCGTTCACGCCCCCAGGCCCGGGTTGAGCAGAACTCAATATTCATAAAATCAATAGTACAGAATTTTAACCATTTCGAAGATGGCATGCTATATTTACTGTCATTATTCCATGTCCATCGGCGTATGGTTCCAGTATCTAGCAAAATGCTATGCCCCGAAGAGCAGCGGTTATGAAGCCTGCGCATCACGAATCTTCAACTCGAGTACAAGCTCTAGAAAAACGAATAAGTTGAGACATATAGACCCAATAAGAAGTTGCTCGGGGAACATTCCCATCTAAATGGGGTTAATTAACAATATCAAAACTAAAATCATCTCTCTTGTTATAGATTTTTCTAATTATTTCACCATTTTCAATAGAGAGACGTAAATCGAGAAAAGAAGCGTTAGTATCAGACATATTAGCTTTGTTAAGTTGAAGTTTTTTAGAATATATAGTATTAATCATAGCAGAAAAGAAAGGGTTGTCAATGTTTAATCTGTCATCCAGATACCGAAAGGTGTCATAAAAGGCTGCAATAACATATGCCTGGGTATCTGGTAAATGACTCAACATGAAATCTCTTTCATAGCAATATAAAATCAAATCTGCGACATGGAGTGCACAGTTCGTACCCATAGACATACCAACAATGTGTCTGTAAACGGTAGTTCCATACCCCTGCCGAAAATATTATCTAATAGAAAAATAAACTTCATCGCAAGTCCACATAGTGTAATTATCCAAACTGCTGTTAGTAAAAAAATACTTTAATATTGTTACAGGCCAAAAATGTTGTATTTTCCCTAGCAAACGTTTTTTGAATGAGAACATTAAGCTTGTGTTTGATATGGTTGTGTGGTAAAGTTGTATGTAATGTAGAAAAATCACAAGTACTTATAGATGAAGCTTTACTTGAAGATGTAGACGTTTATCGCAAATTTTATCAAGAACGTCGCCTGAATTTTTAATAGATCAAAATAAATTATTCCCAGAGTATTCATAAGCTTTAGCACACTGTTGTTTAAGTAATCTTTAACGGCAGTAAGACAAGATGTTAAAAGTTAGCAGATATTTGTAGTGGTGCAAGAACTAGCCTTGGAAATAAAACGGGCTTTATATGGTGTTTTGTGTAATTTGGGAATCCAGTACATCGTTGGAAGTTTGTTTTGCTTTTCGTCTATTCCAGCCTTGAATATCTTGCACTGAGTGATATGCGTTGAAACAACATTACCTTCAGTAGATTGCACTGGAGTATACGAATTAGTACTCCAGAGATCCTGAGATAAAAGATTGACGTTATGGAGAAGTCAAACAATTATATTATTTATTTTAGCTGCTTTATCAGCAGGAACTACAACAAACTTATCATGAAATTCCTGGATTCCCGATTTTAAGCGAAATGCGAAATGAAAACCTATGTGTAGCTGAAATAGGGAGGGGTTAATCGTATATAAGTTAATACGAGTATCTATGATGTTAAAAATAGTATTTTTTCAAGTAGAAAGGGAGGTAGGTTCACGAAATGAAAACCTAAGTTTATGGGGAAATAGGGAGGTGTTAGTCGCATAGAAGTTAATACGGGAGTCTATGATGTTAAAAATAGTAATTTTCCAAGTAGAAAAGGATTTGACCAGGACATGCATTTAAATCAATCACAGAAGGCAAGCTATAATTCGGACCTTTAGAAAACAAATGCCGAATACGTTTATTCTATAATATCAAAATTATCAGTAATGACATGACCGGCCGGAGCATAGCAAAATAATTTAGATGTCCTACACTAAGGCCAGAAAAAGCTGCATTTCCTGTTCGACTTTTATACGTATTTGTATGGCAGTTATTTAAAATTGTTTCCCAAGCTGGCCTACGCAGGAACTGAATGAATGTAAATATGAAAACTCATTTGGTTTTCAATTGTATTTGTTTGAATTGTGTTTTACATCAAAATTATGTGTTTTTTAATAATTGTTTACAATTTATATAATGGTCGTTTTGCTTATGGTAGAGTCAGACCACCTCATTTTCCTTGGTATAACCATTACTGTATATCTCCCGCCATCCGTAAGAATCGACACTTTCTCACTTGCAGCGGTGAGAGGCGAGAAGGTTTAAAACGCAACGTCGTTAAACCCTCGACCACGTAGGCATTATTAAGCCATTAAACTGAATAATCATTGCGTAATAGGAAGTGCATGGTTTGTGTCGTCTGTCGTAAAACAAAATAAAACGATCGTCACAATCTCAAATGACGAAATGGAAATAAAAGTCAATCTCCGCAATGCGGTGCAAATGGTATATGACCGAGAATGGAAAAATGACAGATGGAAACATAAATATTCTGTTCAAAAACTCATCTGTAGACTACCAAAACAACAAATCTCTTTGGATTAACTTGCTAGTTTGAGACGTTAGCCACTGGATGGTTGGATGATTGATGCTTTCAGCACTTATTGGAGGCAGACCACCCCATGTTTCCTTGGTAGAACCATTACTGTATAACTCCCACCATCAGTAAGAATCGACACTTTCTCATTTACAAGTCGAGCTCCCAGTGAGATTCGAACAAAACGCGATGAGAGGCGAGAAGGTTTCAAACGCAGCGTCTACATTCCCGGCGACGGAGGCATTGAAACTAAGCATTACATTATTGTTACATTAACATTACAGTGTTGTAGCTCATTGCGAGCGATAAACGTTTCCATCAAATCAACTAATTGACAATAAAGGCGTTACGAGTGCTATCCTTAAGCGGTTTTCAATACGTTTTACATCTGGATTCTGATGATACATATTTATAAAAGTCTTAGCTAAGGGCTGATTGACGATCAAATAATTCCGACGAATGCTCTAACAAATGACAGAAATTCCCCACTTTGATCGTGTCCAAGTACATTAACATTTGAAGAGCTTATATTCTATCCTTTTGTGATATATTCTAAGTTTATCACGACTAAAGCGCCGGGAACGACAAATAACTCCCCGATAGGTCGACCGTATTCGTTTTTTTCTGGTTTACTGTTACAAAAGGACCCCACCCAAAACTTTTATAGTAATTCTTTAACATCATATTTTTGGTTGCTGTTTTCTGTATAGTTTTTTCCATTTCTTAAGGTGTTTACTGTCATGGCAAAAACAATAACCTACCTACCAACCACTTGAGTGTCGGGAAACAGCAAACAAATGTCAGTGTGTTGCTGTTCGTCAGCCTATTGAAACAGTTTAGGATGACTGCTGGAGAGTCAGGCAAACATTCCTTTATATTGGAAATACAGATACAGGGTCACAGCTCTTGAGACAGTAATCCGACCAGACGTCATGCCGAGATGAATGCGCATCTCTCCATGTCATCTTTAAGTCGATATAATGAAAACTTGAGGAGCAATTAGCCGAACAAACAATTGTAAACAGAATCTTAATATTACAATACAACTATGTATAAAAGTCGAACAGTAAATGTTTAGGTAAAGTCTGGTTTTACAGATCAAAGTCGACCAAAAATACGCATTGAAGGGGGTTGATGTACTATTTCCAAACACGATTTATTTAAAAGGGCTCTGAAAAACTCGAAAACATCTGAATGAAATATCAAAATAAAGCATATATGACTGATTGAAAATTTGCAAAGAACATAAAATTATAGGAGGCGGCCATCTTGCAACGATGACATTATCGCACTTTTTTACTATAAATGACATTTAGACAAAGCACATTTTTAAAAAAATGTTATGCTTATTTTTCATTTGCAGTGATTGTCTTTGCTTTAAAAGACAGTGTGTCACTATTCCATATATGGTAAAAGGGCGCGATGACGTCATCGTTCAAAGTTGGCCGTCTCCATTTATGTTTCTTGGCAAATTTTCAATAGGTCATATCTCCTTTATTTTTCATGGTGTTTTGATATTTCTTTCAGAATTTTTTCAAGTTTATTAGAGCCCTTTAAAATAAACTTGTTTGAAAATAGCGCAACATAATCAACATTTACAATCTTGAAACAAAAGAAAGGCACGTGACATCAAAAACACAAACGGGTTGACAATAGGGCAAACCAAGGCATACCTCACAAGAAATAAGTTCTTATGTACCGTCCAATGTGTTAATGCTCCTGTAATAGTGCAGTCTGACACTAATTTTCCGTCCAATGTAATTAATGCTCCTGTAATAGTGTAGTCTGACACTGATGTTCTGTCCAATGTGTTTAATGCTCCTCTGATAGTGCAGTCTTACAATTATTTTATGCTCCTGTAATAGTGTAGTCTGACATTAATGTTCCGTCCAATGTGTTGAATGCTGCTGTAATAGTGTAGTCTGACACTAATGTACCGTCCAGTATGTTTAATACTCCTGTAATAGTGCAGTCTAACATTAATGTACCGTACAATGTATGTAATGCTCCTGTAAATATGCAGTCTGACACTAATGTTCTGTCCAATGTGTTTAATGCTCATGTAATAGTGTAGTCTGGCACTCTGACATTAATTTTCCGTCCAATTAATTTAATGCTTCTGTAATAATGCAGTCTGACACTAATGTTCTGTCCAATGTATTTATGCTCCTGTAGTAGTGTAGTCTGGAACTAATGTCCCGTCCAATGTATTTAATGCTCCTGTAATATTGTAGTCTGGAACTAATGTTCCTTCCAATGTATTTAACGCTCCTGTAATAATGCAGTCTGACATTAATGTTCCGTCCAGTGTATTTAATGCTCCTGTAATTTTGTAGTCTGGAACTAATGTTCCGTCCAATGTATTTAACGCTCCTGTTATAATGCAGTCTGACATTAATGTTCCGTCCAATGTGTTTAATGCTCCTGTAATAGTGCAGCCTGACACTAATATTCCGTCCAATGTATTTAATGCTCCTGTAATACTGCAGTCTGACATTAATGTTCCGTCCAATGTGTTTAATGCTCCTGTAATAGTGCAGCCTGACACTAATGTTCCGTCCAATGTATTTAATGCTCCAGTAATACTGCAGTCTGACACTAATGTTCTGTCCAATGTGTTGAATGCTCCTGTAATAGTGTAGTCTCGAACTAATGTTCCTTCCAATGTATTTAACGCTCCTGTAATAATGCAGTCTGACATTAATGTTCCGTCCAGTGTATTTAATGCTCCTGTAATTTTGTAGTCTGGAACTAATGTTCCGTCCAATGTTTTTAACGCTCCTGTACAAATGCAGTCTGGCATTAATGTTCCGTCCAATGTGTTTAATGCTCCTGTAATAGTGCAGCCTGACACTAATGTTCCGTCCAATGTATTTAATGCTCCTGTAATACTGCAGTCTGATACTAATGTTCTGTCCAATGTGTTTAATGCTCCTGTAATAGTGTAGTCTGACACTTATGTTCCGTCCAATGTGTTTAATGTTCCTGTAATAATGCAGTCTGACACTAATGTACCGTCCAGTATGTTTAATACTCCTGTAATAGTGCAGTCTGACACTAATGTACCTTACAATGTATTTAATGCTCCTGTAAATATGCAGTCTGACACTAATGTTCTGTCCAATGTGTTTAATGCTCCTCTGATAGTGCAGTCTTACACTTATTTTATGCTCCTGTAATATTGTAGTCTGGAACTAATGTTCCGTCCATCTATTTAACGCTCCTGTAATAATGCAGTCTGACATTAATGTTCCGTCCAATGTTGGTAAATTAGCTCTTCAATACGCCATTAAATTAAAGTCTAACCCTTCAAACCCAACTTTCGATAATGTTTTTAATCCTAGTTGTGAACCTCTTTTTGATCGAAAACCGAAGGCCATTCGACCATTTGGTCTTCGTATTAAACCAAAATTAAGAGACACTGAAATCGACCTAAATTTGATTGCCAAGTACAAAGTACCACAAATTCCACACGTGGACTTTGGAAACTCCAACAATTTATTTTTGATCTTTGTAATAATAACAAATCCAGTACAGACCCTACTGTCTTTCAAAGCAAATTTAATGAAATTATATCGAAATACAGTGACTTTCAACATATCTTACACAGATGGCTCTAAAGATGGAGATAAGGTAGCTGCAGCAGCTGTTCACAAACACAGCATAAAGAGCCGCCTGCCTGACAAGGCCTTTATCTTTTCAGCTGAACTTAAGGCAATTGAACTTGCCTTAAATTATATTCAGGAATCTGATGATGACCATTTTTGTAATCTTTCTGATTCACTTTCATCTCTTCAAGCACTGGGTAGATATGAAACATGATAACCCAGTTGTGCTTCAACTTTTAGAAAAGTACAATTCTCTTTTAATTGATAATGTTATTATTTTCTGCTGGCTTCCAAGCCATGTAGGAATACGTGGTAATGACAGAGCTGATAGTGCTGCTAAGGCAGCATTAGATTTACATATATCTAATACCAAATTACCTTATACTGATTTTAAAAGTTGTATTAACACATATATTCGTAACTCTTGGCAAACCGCTTGGGATTTGTCAGTTAACAATAAACTCCATTCAATTAAACCGTTACTCGGAGAATGGCGTTCTTCTAGTAGACTCGTTCGTCGAGAGGAAGTTATCCTAGCCTGGTGCAGGATAGGGCATACACGTTATACTCATTCATATTTATTACAAGGTGAGCAATAACCAGAATGTATACCCTGCTTTGCACCGTTAACGATCAAACACATCTTATTGGAATGTGTAGACTTTGATCCTATGCGTCAATGGTACTACAATGTCAATACTATGAAAGAGTTATTTGATACTGTATATTTTAGTCTTGTTTTAGATTTCCTAAAAGAGATCAGACTATATAAATCATTGTAATGTGTTTTTATATATATTTTTATATACTCGTTGACGGGCATTCGTTGATTTACATACATAGTTTATATTACACCTTATCATCCCTTAGTTTTTAATAGTTTTATCTTTATATATTTACATTAACTTTTAATTAATACTTCATTTCTTTTTTTTCATCAATTTTTGCGTACAATATCACCTATTTATGTGTCGACGTGCCGTAAAACACCATTCATTCATTCCAATGTGAGTCTTCCTCCACCAATGGAAGCTGGAAAGTCGCCATATGACCTTAGCTGTTGGTACGACTATAAAATCCAATTCAATCCATCCGTCCAATGTGTTTAATGCTCCTGTAATATTGTAGTCTGGAACTAATGTTCCGTCCAATGTATTTAACGCTCCTGTGATGGTGCAGCCTGACACTAATGTTCCGTCCAATGTATTTAATGCCTCCTGTAATATAGGTATGTCGTCTGGAGCTAATGTTCCGTCCAATGTGTTTAATGCTCCTGTAATATTGCAGCCTGACACTAATGTTCCGTCCAATGTATTTAATGCTCCTGTAATAGTGTAGTCTGACACTAATGTTCCGTCCGATATATTTAATGCTCCTGTAATAGTGCAGTCTGACACTAATACTCCGTACAATGTGTTTAATGCCCCTGTGTAGTCTGACACTAATGTTCCGTCCAATGTGTTTAATGATCCTGTAATAGTGTAGTCCGGCACTCTGACACTAATGTTCCGTCCAGTGTATTCAATGCCCCTGTAATATTGTAGTCTGGAACTAATGTTCCGTCCAATGTATTTAACGCTAGTGCAGCCTAACATTAATGTTCCGTCCAATGTATGTAACGCTCCTGTAATAATGCAGTCTGACACTAATGTTCCGTCCAATGTATGTAACGCTCCTGTAATAATGCAGTCTGACACTAATGTTCCGTCCAATGTGTTTAATGCTCCTGTAATAGTGCTAATGTTCCGTCCAATGTGTTTAATACTCCTGTAATAATGCAGTCTGACACTAATGTTCCGTATAATATGTTTAATGCTCCTGTAATAATGCAGTCTGACACTAATGTTCCGTCCAATGTATGTAACGCTCCTGTAATAATGCAGTCTGACACTAATGTTCCGTCCAATGTATGTAACGCTCCTGTAATAATGCAGTCTGACACTAATGTTCCGTCCAATGTGTTTAATGCTCCTGTAATAGTGCTAATGTTCCGTCCAATGTGTTTAATACTCCTGTAATAATGCAGTCTGACACTAATGTTCCGTATAATATGTTTAATGCTCCTGTAATAATGCAGTCTGACACTAATGTTCTGTCCAATGTATGTAACGCTCCTGTAATAATGCAGTCTGACACTAATGTTCCGTCCAATGTGTTTAATGCTCCTGTAATAGTGCTAATGTTCCGTCCAATGTATTTAATGCTCCTGTAATAATGCAGTCTGACACTAATGTTCCGCCCAATGTATGTAACGCTCCTGTAATAATGCAGTCTGACACTAATGTTCCGTCCAATGTGTTTAATGCTCCTGTAATAGTGCTAATGTTCCGTCCAATGTATTTAATGCTCCTGTAATAATGCAGTCTGACACTAATGTTCCGCCCAATGTATTTAACGCTCCTGTAATAATGCAGTCTGACACTAATGTTCCGTCCAATGTGTTTAATGCTCCTGTTATAGTGTAGTCTGACATTAATGTTCCGTCCAATGTATTTAATGCTCCTGTAATAATGCAGTCTGACACTAATGTTCCTAAATCATTGTAATGTGTTTTTTTATATATATTTACTTGTTTATATACCCGTTGACGGGCATTCGTTGATTTACATACATAGTTTATAGTACACCTTATCATCCCTTATTTTTTTAATAGTTTTATCTTTATATATTTACATTATTTTTTTAAGTAATACTTCATTTCTTCATTTTTCATCATTTTTTGCGCACAATATGACCTATCTATGTGTCGACGTGCCGTAAAACACCATTCATTCATTCCATCCAATGTGTTTAATCTCCTGTGTAATAGTGTAGTCTGACACTAATAGTTCCGTCCAATGTATTTAATGCTCCTGTAATAGGTAAGTCTGGCACCCGTTCTAGCCGCCAGGTTGTTGCATAATTAAGACATATATCACTTCATTAATTTAATTATTTCTGTAGCATGTAATTACAATATATATATTTATGATTTACGTAAAAAATCAAAAACATGCAGGGTCTGCACGCCAATTTCATCTTACAAACTTTCATCTACTGGAAATAGCCAAAAAAAGAAGCAATCATAAACAGACTGAATGAGAATTTGGACAAACAACTGATAGCAGACTGTAACAGAAATTGCCAGCAAGGCAGTTTTCAACAAAACGTTGCTATTTACGTCGATATATAATCTTTTTTCATGGCAATACAACCTCAGTCACAGTAAACGTCAAGACCTGTTTCTCTATATTATCTTATTAAATGTAAATAGAGGATCTTACATGAGCACTCATTCATTATTATCTTATTACATGTAAATTGGTTTTGTTTTCCTGGTGATCTATAGCATTAGATTTACATATATCTAATACCAAATTACCTTATACTGATTTTAAAAGTTGTATTAACACGTATATTCGTAACTCTTGCAAACCACTTGGGATTTGTCAGTTAACAATAAACTGCATCCAATTAAACCGTTACTCGGAGAATGGCGTTCTTCTAGTAGACCCGTTCGTCGAGAGGAAGTTGTTCTAGCCACAGTACAGTGTTACACTCCACAGTACAGTGTTGGACTCCGACTCCACAATACAGTGTTACACTCCACAGTACAATGTTAGACTCCACAATACAGTGTTACACTCCACAGTGCAATGTTAGATTCCACAGTACAGTGTTACACTCCACAGTACCGTGTTACACTCCACAGTACAGTGTTAGACTCCACAGTACAGTGTTACACTCTACAATACAGTGTTACACTCCACAATACAGTGTTACACTCCACAGTACAGTGTTAGATTCCACAATACAGTGTTACAGTACACTGTTACACTCCACAATACAGTGTTACACTCCACGGTGTTACACTCCACATCAGAGTACTGTGCAATAAAGTACAATGTTAGACTCCACAGTACAGTGTTAGACTCCACAGTACATAGTTAAGACTCCACAATACAGTGTTACACTGCACAGTACAGTGTTAGATTCCACAGTATAGTGTTACACTCCACAGAACAGTGTTAGACTCCACAGTACAGTGTTACACTCCACAATACAGTGTTCGACTTGCACAGTACAGTGTTACACTCCACAGTACAGTGTAATACACCACAGTACAATGTTAGACTCCAAAGTACAGTGTTAGACTCGACAGTACAGTGTTAGACTCCACAGTACAGTGTTAGACTCTTAGCGGGCCGAAAGTACTCACACGTAGACGTCGGCGTTAGTTTAGGTTACAAGAGATTCGTATTTCTAGTCGTGGTTAAAGACTCTTCTGCGACACCTAACTTCTATGGTGATGTGATTTATAAACTTCCTAAGATTCTTGGTCATGATCACTTTCATACTATGTTTGTTAAACTTGTTAAAAAGTTTATCAAAAGAGGTTATGACCCTATCATTTTACAACGTACTGCATACTTGGTGGTGGACCCTTTTACAGTTCGCCACTATGCTTTCCTCTTTAATTGTACGATGACCGGACAGACTGTGGACCCTATGATGACGCCTACCTAAAGCCCATTGGGACGGTGGCGTTTGATGTTTGTCTATGATCTTTCTTGTCGTGCCCTTAATGGTTTATATTCTTACTGCTCTGGCTTCTGCCAAGTTATTGAGTACCTTCATTGTGGCTTTCTTGGCTATTGTTTTTTTGTATTATATTTACACGAGCATATTTGTGTTTTACTTATATTGCCTATTGATGCTGCCTTGTTTGTTAGAGATTAGATCATGGCGGGGATTTCTTTATTTACACTGTCCTGTTTTAATGGGTTGACAGTAGGGTAAGTGTGAGGTTTGGTGCACCCTAGAACCGGTTTAAACCCCCAGTGTCCTACTTTGCCACTGACCGTTCCAAGGCGGTAGCCCTATTGTCAACCCTTTTGTGTTTATGATGTCGTTTGCATTTGTTATTGCTTTTGCCTTTTTGCGTGTTTGTTTCTGTGTTGTGTGGTTGACTGTCCTCCTTGAATGCTACTTTCCCTGTCCGATCTTTTTATATTTCTTTTAGGTATTTTGTTTGGTGTAAAATGTTCCTAAAGAATACAGAAATACTAAACAGTTTCCATTTTTTTAATGCAATGTATTTAAACTTGTGCGATGATTCAAATTTCAATCTTATTGAAATGAAGAAGGTATGGTCCCCAACTTATTTCGAGAAGTATATAAAGCCGTCCGGAAGTTAGGACTTAGGTGTAAATAATAACATCTCCAGAATGTAAATCTCATATAAGGATGGTAAACTCATAACATATGATCATTAGTATTAGCCGGAGTTAGCCCAGCAGAGAGATACACATCTTGACTTGTGTAGCTAACAAAAGACAGACATAGTGACCGTTGTAATCGTAAGTGAAATTATTAAATTAAGTGTTATTGCCGCAGGGTTAAGTGGGGTTGTAAATAGGTAGCGTCGGAACTTTGTATCGAGGTCAATTCATAGTTTAACCCTTAACCCGCTAAGCACAACTATAACAGCCTTTGCGTCCATGGTAAACCCAGATCAGCCTGCGAGTTATACATTCATAGTGGGCTAAGGATTAATTCTGTAAAACAGAAAAGGAATCGAGTTACAAGAAAAATAACTTGATAGCAAAACTAACATGTTCTGTTCTATCTGGAACGGAAATGGCAACTACCACATTAATTATTAGTAAGATACAATATAATTACCTAAAGAGATGATATATCTGAAGTTAGTGTAAATACAAAACAGCATAGTTACGAATCAATGAAACATCGGTATGCATTCGACTGAATTTAAAACTGTATCGGAAAACGGATGGCATAGGCCAAATGAAACATATTAGTTTCTCATCTAATTACAAAACCTGGAATAAATGCATTACCGAATACAAAGGAAATGCCATAATAAAGCTACTGCGTCATTTACCTGTAAAACAGAGAGGAAAAATAAAATTATAGAAAAAATAACTTGACAGAAAGGACAGTCCATTATACATTCTTAGTGGGCTAAGGGTTAATTCTGTAAAACAGAAAAGGAATCGAGTTACAAGAAAAATTAACTTGATAGCAAAACTAACACATTCTGTTCTATCTGGAACGGAAATGGCAACTACCACATTAATTATTAGTAACATACAATATAATTATCAATTTTATTTTCCAGATATGCCAGACTGTCCTACAACTATGGTAACTACAAAAGTAGCAGAAGAAACGGAAGAAGATATTACAATAGCAGGTTGGTGTGTTTCATTCAGTTAACATTTATATAACAATTGAAAAAGTGAGAAAAACTGTCCTATAGAAATTAACCACCCAAACATAAAGACATCGTCCGCACTGCACCACAAAGTGCAAATTAAATGTACAATAAAAAGGACAATACACAACACAATGAGTGGTGAAGACAGGGTTACCGACTTGGAACGGTCAGTAGACAATAAGGCCCATTGGTTAGCTTAAATCGCTTTTATGTCTACACAACCTCGCTATTAACCTGTCTTCATACTCAAATGGACAGGACGGTGTAAATAAAAGTACATACCTACACTTTTATTTTTTGCACGTAGATTCAAACATTGACTTATTTTTGAGGAGGTATGGTTCGTTTACCAACTTATCATTTTGCAGCAACTACACCACTGGCAATTAGTAAAGTAACCGTACTGATCAGGGCGGGATTCTTTTGACAATGAAGCATGTATGCGAGATTTCATTTTCGAACTGACGCAGTTTGTGATCATTCCATTCAAACTGCAATCATGATGATTTGAATTGGTTTCTTTATGGTCACCTGTCAATGTGACAGCACGTGGGGCGATGAAAAAAATCGGATACACTGAAGAGTGACTTAAGCGTTTTAGCTGCATGTTTATTTCGTAAAATAAAAATGTACGGCGAATGGATGGATAAAGAGCTATTACTCATGTTAAGTAAAGGTATTTAAGGTAATTTCCAGTGGTATTTGGACGCTGTGCACCCCATATCGAAAGTCTTGCAAATGAAACCAATTACACGCACGTGCTATGACGTTTAAAGATCCACCATATAAAAAATGTATACACAATTATAAAACTTTAAAAACAAAGACCATAAAAACCTAAAAAATAAATAATTATAAATCAACATTCGCCATGTACATGCTTAATTGAGTTCAGCTGATTATGTCATACAAAACTCACATCCAAGTCCCAAGATGTTTGCCATGAGTTATGAATATCGCGCTTTAAGTCCATAAATGATATAATTTCGTATTAGATACATCTCAATAAATACGGGAAAAACACCCAATGGAAGCAACAAACACAAACAAGAGAGAAAAGTAGCAGTTGTTCGGTTTTATGGAGTCTGATTATGAGAGGTAATATTAGGTACAACACTTCTCACTCCACTAGCACCGACTTCAATGGTAATATACTGTAAAACCACACAGATTTGAGGATCCCAAAAGATCAGTAAGATATAACACTATTGATTTGTAGTCGGAGCGACTTCTTACAGGTGCCGCACATCACCCAACAAACGCTTGTGAGAATGTCTTCTCTAGCATTTTCTTTTATTCCGTCATAAATATATCTGTGAAAAGCGAGAATGAGATTTTAATTGATGACGTAGAAATCTTTGAACAGGTAAATTAATCCAAAGGTGAATGTATTTATCAATTATCTGGCAATAGCTGTGCAACTATACAATTCAGATTTACCTTATTTCCCGTGCAGTCACGCAGTGGTAAAAGTAGTATCTACGTCATGCAAATACAACTTATTTTTACATACAACTTTGTAGCGAATTTAAATATATGTTTCTCTCCGGGACTATCAAGAAATGTTCATAAGATGTTTAAGAGTTAAATGTGTTAATTGATAATACTACACAATGGGTGGCCATTCATCTTCGTAAGATCCTTGTTCGTGATCTCTTTCATACTTTCTTCTTTTTTTTTAATTTCGATTACCAAATGAATGATTATCCATTTATTCACCCCGTAATAGGTTTGTGAGGATGTCGTTTGCATTTTTTATTACTTTTGCTTTCTCGTTTGTCTGTTTGCGTTTTTTTTTTTGTGTTTTGTGGTTGATTGTTGTCCTTGAATGCTGCTTTCCCTGTCCGATATTGTTTATCTTTCTTTGTGAGGGTCGGGGTGGGCCACCCCTCAACAAACCGTACAGATATTTATGTAATATGCATCATATTTATATATAAAAAGTTTTCACACATACTTACATACAGAAATGCATATCATGAGTAGAAGCTGTATAAATGGGGATTTTTTTTTAAACATCTTTACAATTTCAAAAGAAGATTTAAAATACACTTTTCTGAAAGAGGGACTCCGAGGATCTTTCAAAAGTTTTATTTACACATAAACCAGATTGCTGTATGTCGCTTTTACACTTGAAAGCAGAAAACATTTATACTTGTCAAGGTATTTATGTTGCTACTTTAATACGCCTTCATTGATAATTGTAAAGATGTTTTTTTGTTTTTTTTAAACACAGCATATAAATTTTACCTAAAAAATATTTAACATAGATAAATGCAATGATAAAATTATCAAGTACGAATGTTTCAATTTTTATACAAATCCACATACTATCTCTGCTGAGTTTTACTATAGTTGATTGTGTTAAAAAAATGCTGTTATCCAAAAAAGAATATATAAAGAAAAGACAATATCTATCTATGGTGGTGTGACTCTTCATTATTCAGTGGGAACAGCGGGGAACATAATTTAGCAGATACAACTACATATTTATTGGAAACTTTGTTTTTCTGTATCAAAGATTAGAAGAAGAAAATAAGATAGATGTGTTGCACAGTGTAACTTAAAGGATAAGACAAACAACTAATTAAGTAGAGATTTATAAGTCGACCAAGATTTTCCAAATTTATCAAATGCAATACTTTTAATTGCATTTATTTTTTCAGTTTGATATATGTATTTAATTTGTGGTTTGAAATTTATGAACAGTGGCAATCTTCCATCTAACTTACATTTATATTATGAAGTATGTTGCATGCAAAATTAATTTATTTAAAACAATATCAGGCTAGACCCAAATATGATTTCTTTTATAGTTCATTCCGGTTAGATTATTATATTATTGTCATTGCAATTAATCTTAAAAATATCAGGAATTATCATTGTTTATTTTCATTTTTGTCAAAAGGATGTTTGTAGCAGTAATTCTATGGTTTAGTTTTGCCTGAAACCATTGTAACCTGGTGTCTTTTGTATATTTGATAGGTATTTTGAATAAGTCTTTCCATTCTCTGTCTATATTTAAACCCTATTGCCCCCATTTGGCTATATATGTTGGATGTACATTTGATTTATGAAGTATATCATAAATGGAAGACAGCCTTTCTGTGTGCGCTTATTATAAGGGACACTACTGATGGGCAAACTGGATTTTCTAAATTAATGGCAAGATGAGAGAAATTTTGTTTTTGAAGGTAGTCCCGTATTGCTGCAGTCATACCTTCATATTCTAAAAAATGTGACTATGCAGCAAACTTTTCGATACATAGTGTAAAAGAGAGAAGATTACCATTGTTATCTATTATATCATTAATAAATAAAATACCTTTATCATACCGTCTTTTATAAAAAGCACATGATCTTCCAATCTTGTTATTATTGTACCATAATGGTTGTGTTAAGAAATCTTTCCATGACAATGATTTTTTAACATCTAGTAAGATGTTAAGACTTGTGTAAACATCCTTCTAGAAAGGATTGCCTATTTCTTGCACGTTTTTCTTTACATAATCATTACCGAAATGTTTATGGATTTCCATACATTTTTTGTTCTTAATCAAAAGTCTTCTAATCCACGTTAATTTCAGAGAATATATGAACTGTTTGATATTGATCATTCTAAGTCCACCATAATCATAATCTTGAGTTACAACAGATGTCTTTATTTTGTCTGGGTGATTATTCCAGAGGAAATTAAAACACATTTATTTATTGCAACAGTATGGCCTGGTCCTCAGGTGAATTAGGTAATGATGAAAATAAGTGATTTAACTTTGGTAAAGCTAAGCTTTTTATAACAGTGATCTTTCCAAAAGGCGTGAGTATTCTTTTTGACCAGGACATTAGTAATGATTTAATTTCGTTTAATTTCCTATCATAATTTAAGGCAATCACACTCTTTAAATTTGTTTACATTGTTATTCCTAAGATCAAAAATTCACCCAGATTCCAGTTAAGATCTGTATCTGTGCATAATTTTGTATTTGAACCTTTATTTTTCCCAAACCATATAACTCTGGTTTTATCAACATTGACATTAAGACCTGAAATATCTCCATAGAATTTTAAAACAATTAAAGCATGTTTAAGGGATTTTTCGGTGCCGTCTAATATAAGAGAGGTGTCATCGGCATATTGAGAAATTACATATTCAGTATCTCCTACTTTAACTCCTTTAATATCTTTATTTGTCCTGACCAGTATAGCCAATATTTAGACACGCAGAATAAAAATGTATGGGGAGAGCGGATCTCCCTGTCGGCAGCCTCGGTGAATAAAAAAACACTCTGACAGATGGCCGTTAACTAAAATGAAAGATTTAATGTGTGTAAAAGACTTTGTCCGTTAACTTTTTTTAAAAATCTTCTTCTCGGAAACAGCAACAGCCAGAGGTTTGATATTTTGCATTTACTATAAGCTTATGGTCCTTTACCAAGTTTGTTCAAATGGTGACCTCGGGTCACATTTGGCCCCGCCCCAAGGGTCACATGTTTTACATAGACATGTATAGGGAAAAACTTAAAAAATCTTCTTCTCTGAAACTGCAAGAGCCAGAGGTTTAATATTTTGCATTTGCTATAAGCTTATGGTATTTTAACCAATTTGTTCAAATGGACATTTGTCCCCACCCTGTGGGTCACAGTTTTACTTCTTCTTCTCTGGAACCACATGGCACAGAGCTCTCATGTATTACATGTAGCATCAGCTTATGTTCCTCTACCAAGTTTGTTCAAATGGTGACCCTGGTGTCAAATTTGGGCGCGCCCCGGAGGTAACAGTTTTTTTTGTTTTTTTAATTTGATTTAATTTTTTTTTTTCAATTTCATTTATTTATTTATTTATTTTTTTTAAATTCATTTATTTATTTATTTATTTTTTTTAAATTATTTCAATTTTTTATTGATTTTATGGTGGTTTTTTTATTATTTTTTTAATTCTTTCATTTTTTTTTTTATTATTTTTTTTTTTTTGATTGATTTGAATTTTTCATTATCGTTTTAATTACTTGACACTTACTTTAAAATTTCTTGTCGGCGCTACTCATCCTAAATGCCTTGTTGAATTTCGACAAAACTTGGCAGGAAGCATCGGTAAGATGTCTAGTTGTGCATATCACGCTTTTGTTCCAGTTTGCTGATTTTTGACGGAGTTTTGGCCCTTTGACATTTTTATTTTAAATTTCTTGTCGGCGCTACTCCTCTTAAACGGCTTGTTGAATTTTTACGAAATTTGGCAGGAAGCCTCAGTATGATGTCTAGTTGTGCAAAGCGCGGTATATCAATGAAATCTTGGACAATTTTGAAAACCAGCCTCTTGTTTAAATAATGTCTATCTTTGTTTGTCTTTGGTATACATGTTATAATTCCCTCCTTTTGTGTGATTGATAATTCACCTTTCAAAAAAACATGGTTAATGGATCTCAAGAGGAAAATTCATATATCTATCCAGAAAAACTTATAAAATTCCATGGTGTAACCACTAGAGCCAGGGCTCTTAAGATTTTTTGCCTTTTTTAAACAAAATAATAGTTCATGTAATTCTATTGGGCCTTCTAAATTTTGTTGTTGCTCTCTAGTAAGCTTGGGTATAGGAAGATCTCTAAACAATTCATTTAAATTTATATTTTTTACTGGTTTGTGTGAATACAAGGAATAGCAAAAATTACTAGTTTCTTTTAAAATTGAATCTTGATCTTTTAAAATATTTCCGTCATTTGAAATGAGGGATGGTATATATTTACTTACAAAATTCCTGTTTTCTAAATTACAAAAATATTTAGTTACTTTCTCTCCTTCATCTAACCATTTGGCTTTTGACCTTACCTTAAACCCATCTATTTTTTTTTTGTCTCAATTCAAGTAAACTCTTTCTTTTGCTTTCTAAGCTTATTAAATCAATATCCAAACATTTTTCCAGTATCTCTATTACTTGTAATAGTTTTGCTTCAGTTTTATCTTCTTTTTTTTTAAAAAAAATGATGAGTAGAATATTGTTTTCCCTCTAATCTCCACCAATAATGTTTCAAGAAAGAGCTGATCATCAATTTCCAATATTAAATCTTGACAAGGTATGTCTTTAATTTGTAAATTTATATTTTGATTTTTCGTTGCATATTGATTTTTTTGTATTTTGGATTACTTTTTTAATTTCATCTACATAAGTATTGTCTTTAAGGAGTTAATTGTTAAATTTCCAGTAAGATCTCACCTTTTTAAACTTTCCAAATACAAATGATGTAGTAATTATTGAATGATCGGTTCGATACCCAGGTAAAATGGTTCTCTCTTCAATGTCAGTAAATAAATGTTCAGATATTAAAAAGAAATCTAATCTAGCCATTTTCTTTGTATTTGGACGTCTCCATGTGAAACCCTTTTTATCAAAGTTTAATTCTCTACAGCAATCAATCAAGGTACGGTCATCAATAAGGGTTTTAACGTTTTCTCTGGCTTTTGGATTATTTATGTTAACATAGTTATGAGTATCGACTTGATGTAAGACCAGATTACAATCTTCTGCTAGAACAGTTTCATTTCCATATCTATCGATGTCTTGCTTAATATCTATATACAAATCTGGTGTATCTTTATTTGGACCATAAATATTTATTAAAGTCATTCTTTTTGCATTAATTGTAACACCTAAAGTAAGCTTGTTACCATCCCCTTCTTGTTTATGTAATTTATATTCAAAATTGTTATTAAATAAAATTGCCACCCCTCTCGATTGACTATTAAAGTTATTGAACAAACATTCAAATCCCCATTCTGCATGTATATATTGTTCATCTTTAAGTACAAAATGTGTATCCTGTAGGAAATATACTGAAAAGGACTTTTGTTTTAAAAAATGGAAGACATCTTTACGTTTGTTTCTATCACCGAGACCTTGGACATTCATTGACATAAATGTTACCTTTTCAGACATAATTTAGGAAGAATGTTCTTTTTACAATGCTTGTAGAAAGGTAGACCCAACAAAATATCCTGTGCAACACATATTGATAGAAAAATAGACAATCTGAAAAATACTAAAACTTTTTTCCCTATAGCCTGGTCCCTCTGAAGTGTCAGAAAAAACAATAAAATACATGCAAAGAGGAATAATAACTATCTACATACAATGGAAAAAAAGGAGATATCCATCAAACATCAGAAATCCTCTCTTTTAAATTTCAATATTTATATCAACAATATTTACAGGTAAAGGAACAAATGGACAGAAGACAATCCTAGTATACAGCTTCTTGGATTTCATATTGGTTGATAGCTTTGTTGTGTACTTTGGCAGCTATATATATGTTATTATAGATTGTATTACCAATATTTTTGAACTCAACCAATTATTGTCAAAAAACAACAACAAAAATGGTAAACTTATTATAACACAAACCTAGTACATTATTCTGAAACCATCTGAACACTATCCACTAAAAATATCCTCTGGACATCTGTTTCACTAGTACAGTGCACTGTATGCCTGTAAAATATGGACATCAACAACTACAACTCATAGATTAAATATTTAAAAGATATTGTATAGTATATTAATAAGTTTTAATCCAAAAATATGCGGAAAGATATATTTCCACCATGTCAGCAGATTCATAGCTCTGAGCTCATGTATTACTTATAAATAAATCAATTCGTCACAATTAATTTCACAGGTGAGTATATACGAGTATGTTATTTGCCATGTCCAGCACAGTGTGTTGAAATTACACATATTTCATATTACATGTCCAGCATAGTGTGTTGAAATTACGCATATTTCATATTACATATTTATATACACACACTGTAATTGGGGCAGTGTGTTGAAGCTACACAGGTTTATATTGTCTATTCGTATACACACCTGAGTAATTATTTTAAAATATTTTTCTTCATATTTAATCTATGAGTTTTAGTTGTTGATGTCCATATTTTAAAGAAATGAAGTGTATTGTACAACTGAAACAGATGGTTTGGTATTAGTATTGATCTGTACTAGGTTTGTCATTTTGTGACGTAAAATTATAATAATCTAATCTTGATAAAAAATACACAAAAAATAATGTTATATTTGTTGTACCTATTACGGTACAAAATGACAAACCTAGTACATATCAATACTATCCACCAAACATATCTTCCAACATCTAGAATCTCTAGTTGTTTTTTGCGACATATTTCTATTATTATTTTCATTTATATGTCGTGGGTACAACGTTTGCAATTTGTAATTGTAACTTACACTGGCCGCGGGTATTCATACTATCTTTGTTAAACTTGTTAAAAGGTTTATCAAAAGGGGGTGTAAAACTATGCTGCATGCTTGGTTGGTGGTGGATCCATTTACAGTTCGCCGCTATGCTTTCCTCTTTAATTGTGCAATGACCGGACAGGCTGTGGACCCTATGATGACGTCTACCTAAAGCCCAAAAGGACGGTGATGTTTGATGTTTGTCTGCAATATTGTCTTCCCTCAATGGTTTATTCTCTTGTTGCTCTGGCTTCTGCCAAGTCATTGAGTACCTTCTTTGTGGCTTTCTAGGCTATAGTAATTTTGTATTTATAAATACATGAGTATCTGTGTGTTTTACTTATATTGTCTATTAATGCTGCCTTGTTGGTTAGAGAATATAGCAAGAGGGGGTATCCTTATTTACACTGTCCCGTTTAATTGGAATGGCAATAGGGTAAGAATGAAGTTTGGTGCACCCTAGAACCTGGTTTAACCACCCCACCCCACCCAGCGGCCTTTCTTTGCCACTGACCATTCCAATGCGGTAGCCCTATTGGCAACCCTTTTATGTTAGTGGTGTCATATTTTGCCTTTTATTCATCTTTGTATTGTTTGTTTCTGCGCGTATTTGTGGTTGACTATGGTCCTTGAATGCTGCATTTCCTGTTCGACTTTTATATCCACTTGTATAACTTATTTATTATTTACAAGGGTCAAACCCGTTTCTGATGACCACTGGGATTTCATAATTATATAATGTTATTATTATTAGGATAACAACAGTTGGATTTGATGGGCTAGATTGCCATTTCATGGCGCTCTCAATGTCTTATAATTCTGACGTTTGATACAGGTATGGTTCATAATCTTCAAAATAATATAGGATTTCGGCTGGTGGCTTTCTATGCTTTTTTCATTTGTTTTTTATATTATATATATATATGCTCATTAATGTGTTTTACTTATATTGCCTATTAATACTGCCATGTTTGTTAGAGATTATAATCTGGCGGCAATATCTTTATTTACACTGTCCCGTTTATTGGGATGACAATATGGTAAGAGTGAGGTTGTGCCTGGTTTAAACCCCCTGCAGCCTATTTTTGCAACTGACCGTTCCAATGCGGTAGCACTATTGTCAATCCTTTTGTGTTTGTGATGTCTTATTTTGCCTTTTTTTCATCTTTAAAGTTATTCTTTGTTTCTGTGTGTGTTTGTGGTTGTCTGTCGTCCTTGAATTCTACTTTTCCTGTTCGACTTTTATATCTACTTTGACAATTAAACCAGGATCTAGAGTGCACTAAACCTCAGTCTTACCTATTGTCATCCAAATAAAATGGGACAGTGTAATAAAGAAATCATCGCCGGGCTATATAATATATTAAACTAGGAAGCTGTAATACGCCTTAAATATACTCTGTAAAAAACGTTTTGGACCATGGCAGTGTTCGAACCAGTACAATGATCGCTGAACCATGACATTCGACCATAACCCTTACTATCTCAGTTGATAATTCATAATAGATCAACAATCAACAATAATTATCATTTACAATGAAAGTTTGCTACTCGAATGTGTCCGTAACTGTTACTTTGTATGGACTTTGCAACATTTTTTACAGACCCTTTGTGTATTCGCGATATTTTTTTAAAATCAAATCTTGTTTGGAATTTAATGTTTCTGGTACCAAATTAACCGGGTAGGGTAGACCTTGGTTACTAAAAAAAGATACTTAAATTTTGACAACTAGTTTCATTTTTATATGACTTTATATACCCTGGTCCAAAACTTGTTTTACCGAGTATATGACTATGTGTATATAAATATAACCAATAAAAGCATAGCAAGCCACAATGGCTTGGCTGAAGCTAGGGCAACAGGAAAATAAACCGTTAACGGCATCACAGACCAAGACTGAAGACAAAGTACAATGTAATAAGAAAGTATACAGTTACCCTCACACAGAAATTATTGAACATGGTCCTAGGTGGAGAGAATACGTCGTTTTTCCCCCTGTTTTTCTCGTCTTTTTATTTGTTTCTTCAGTTACTTTAAGAACAACAGTTACAACGACTTTGTATTGATACATGCAGAAGGTTTAAATTAATCCATATTGATATAAAATATGCTCTATCTAATATAACATCGATATATTACATGTTTACTTGTAAAGTGGGGCAGTGGGGGCCCTCCCCGACCCTTGTCCCACCTAAAATGGGTCACCTTATGGTGGCTGAAATTATTTTTATTAAAGACAATCATTTTAGGAATTAGGTCGACGTCATCATATATCAATATACCAATGATAATCACTGAATACTGCTTTTAAAGGTAAAAAATAGTAAACCTAAATTACAGGGGCTTAACGGTCCTTAGTGTTTGGACATGACAATAGGTCATTAACTTGTAGAACATTACCGAATTAGTTGAATTGTATGTTGTTTAACGGCTCATCAACACAGTATAGGTTATTTAGAGCCGCCCCAGAGAGAGGGGAAGGATACATAGAAATCCGGGCCGCCCCAGAGAGAGTGGAAGGATACATAGAAATCCGGGAACCTGCCCTACTCTTATTATCGAATAGATTCCTATGGTTCTTTAACGTGCTTGGAGGATAGACCGATACACGGGACCGCCCGGTTTACGTCCCCATCCGACGGACGAGGCTAAGGAAAAGTGTCTTGCCAAAGAACGCACCGACGGAACTCAGTGGCACCACGGAGGATTGAAATCGGGGCCTCCGGTTACAAATCCGCCGCGCTACCGACTGCGCCACGCCAGCCCCTATTACCGAATTAAATTGCATCACTTTCTGTTATTGTAGAATATAAAACTAATACTTACTAAACAAATAGTTTTGAATCCAAAAATGTCAGGTTGAGACAGGTGTCTTAAAGGGAATAGAAGTGAGTGTTATTAATCCATATAGTTGCACATGCATTAACATGATCCGCATTCAACGTCTGTTTTGGTTGTTTTTTGATTTTATGCTAAATCTTAACTAATGTTTCATAGGTTATCTTTTTTATAGCTACGTGTATCAGATGTACACGTGAACTTCAGTCACAAAATGAGGGTTCAGTAAGGCATTAACGCATCACATACATTAATATTATTGTTTTATATCACAAAACAGGTCAAACCAAACAATTTCATGTTCAATAAATGTATTGGTCAGATTACGCAAGCGTAATTGCATATGTACATTACATAATAAGCTGAAACACATTAGTAATGGTTGTAATCGTATTGGGCTTCTATCGTGTCTATTCAGATCGCGTCCAGTACACAACTATTTGGTGGTTGTAAAAACACTCAGATAAGTGTTAGACAGTCCCATTTTTGTTTTCAGGTATTCTTTAGTAAACTATGTATCTTTTGATAATATAATAGAAGATATAATTCCCTAAGATTATCTAACAATTGTTATGTTGCCAATGCATATATTTAAGTTTGCTATTAGTTGATAAAGCATTTCGGTCACAACAGAAATACTTGGCATATACTTAAAGACATGTACACACGCGGCTACACAAAAAAAAATCCATTCTGTTCAAACCTGTCATATGTATGACTGTTGCACTGTACTACGGAAGCTAAGTTAATACAATGTCCAATAACTGAAATTTTAACGATAAAGTGTGTGTTTAATTATCCCTGAAAAATTAATGCAATATGAAAAACTCCGTTAATATCCTACCAGAATGATTTTACTTGAGCTATACTGAAAGCTTAATGACTTTTTCTGTTGATTGCGAGATATCATCTTACACTGTGTTGTTCGCTCGGGATCAATTTCACCTAAAATTGAAAGCAATATATTGTTACATTAAATTGGTCGTACATAAGGTTAATAGTGTTATCGGCAATAATTACCTCATTTTAAGTTATTTTACGAAAGGAAATTGAATTCTTATCGTGGATAATAAATCTTTTAAATTAAATTTCAAGTGTTGTTTTTTAAATAATTAAAACATCAATGGAACTTTTAACACAAAGTAGATCATTGTTTCGACTTGCCTGCTTTGTTTAACCAAGCAACAGTTGTTCAGCTAATGTGCAGTAAAATTAATTAAAATGATTGATTGAGCAAGCTTTATAATACCTGTGGGTTACAACGATAGCAAGGAAAAACACTAGAGATCCACGTACATACTGAAACATTTAGTAGCATACATGTTAACTGACAATGTAATAAAACTGCGACCCACCCACTGAAATGTTGGCGTTTGAAGAGCAGTTAAATAACTACATACATCACTGTTTACGTAAGATATATAATTGTGGGAGGAAATAGGAAAAGGTAAAAAACTGAAGTTTGGTCGTACTTAAACACGAATATACCAATTGCAAAACACAAAAGCAATGTGGAATGTCGTTATTCTGCATTTCAACCGTATCTTTATGATACACACAAGTCAACGAGAATATTATTGACATATTCTAAGGTGGGTTCTTAGGAATTGTGATTAGTTTACGTGTTATAAGTGTGTACTTTATTATACTGTTTCGTTTTATCCCACGTATATTGGCTCACTAATATTAGTTATTGGGTTTGTTACTGACCCCCTACAGATGTATGTGGGGTCAGTTAGGTTTATAGGGGGCGAGGCAATAGCCGAGTCCCCCTATATATCTGACTGACCCCACATATTTCTGTAGGGCGTCAGTAAAAAACCCAATAACTGATTTATTGCAACGAGCACCTTTTTTCAGGCAAATACCGTTTTAATGGAACGTCAACGTCATTGAGACGTTCGCGCAATTTGAGGTCATGACGTTGACGTCACGACCGGTATAGTTTAAAACATTATTAAGTTACTCATTATGTTTGTTACTAACACCTTAAAGACTTGCAAATGATTTAAACTTTGAATCGGAATTGTAGTCCATATTGTTTTAGTGACCCTCTATGCAATCTACTGACCTACTATAGAATTATAATAGAGGGTCACCTTGTGACCGCTCTAATCAAATGAAATTCCAAGGATTTTGTGCGAGGTGCAATAAATGTGTAGTTTGTTTTAATATACAATGTATATGTTTTGCGTATTACCATTCTGACCTTATTTTGTAACCCACATTTCAGATATTATCGTTCCAGATATTATGCCAATTACCAGAAACCTTGGCTAAACCTTCCCGACAAGGAGTGCTTCCGGGAGGAGTGTTCTTCGGACGCAGGCTGCTGCAGACGGTATTCAAAATGTGACAAAAGCGCGAAGGTATGCTACAGTTGTTGGTACGGTCATCCATGTAGGACGTCACGTGACTGCTGTCAGCGATATCCGCATTGTAACAGACAGACCAGCACGTGCCAAGCCTGATGACGTCACTATACGAAAGCAGATTTTAAATGAACAATTCCAACATCTCTTCTGAGCTTATATAACATTATAAAGTTAAAATGACTTGCCTCCAGAAAAAGTATAATTATAAAATCGATAATTATTCGAATCAGTCGTGAAAACTCGGCCAATCCTGTCACTCTTCGGGATTAATGCTGTGAGGCAGTGTACGAGATGTTGCGAATGTATTCGAATATTCCGAATTGTATTTTGACAGAATGCTTTATAAGTTTCATCGTATATAACACACTGTATACGCTTTATTCTAACGACTGCATTAATACATTAAATAAAATGAAACAACAATAAGCGTTATATTTCTTTTATAAGAAACTTAAATGAACTAATCTTCGTAAAGCAACGGTATTTCGAATCTTTTTTCGCTGTTCAAAAGAAGATTCCGAAATATTTCATTCTGGGAGCAAGTTGCTTTAAACAAAAATTACCAAAAAGAAAACATATTCAAATCAAAATATAATGCAGCCAACTTGTCTTGTCACATTGTTTTCTATGAAAACAAAACATTAAACAGATTTGCCGACTTGCAAGATTCTGGCTATTTGTCTGCATGTGGCATTTTATTTTTGTTATCAATATACAAGTTATGCATCATCAAAGGTCGCTACACAAAAAGACCTGTTGGTCATTACGCTGACAACCTGTCAAGTGCGTTATATGTAACCTATATTCATAATTATTGACAGACATTGAATAAGAGAAGTCTATATTCTGAACAGTTATGTTTTAGCGTTGTAAGAGGGCAGGGATGGTTTGTAAGAAACACCGATGTTATGTGGTGGCATGCATTATATTAATAACTATAAGCAAAACACGCATTTTATTGTGCTTGCATTATTTGCTGCCTGTTGTCTAAGATTGGTAGGAGATACAGGTATAGCAGTGTTATAACCTTGACAGATATAATTCATAATAAATGTGTTACAAAATTTAGATCAAAACAAAAGACAATGTAAATGTTCTGCGTTTATTCTGCAATACGAAAAAACAAGAAATGAAAATGTTTGTCTAATGGTTTTAAGGGTAATACATTTCAGAATATGTGCGAGATCGTGCGCAGCAATAAATAGTTTGGAAGACATATGAGCAATGACCAGATATAAATATTTATTTGAAGCAAAATTAAAATGAATGTGACATTCATTTCCAAACAGTTGCTAATAACTAAAGTGTTGATCAAATGTATTAGTGTGCACAATTTCACCACAGCTTTAGTGTATTATCATGGTGTTACTACAATATTAAAGACACGTACATTCAATTGCGATGTAAAGAGGTTATATGAAATTGGGTGCATGCATCAATTTCTTATTGTTATGAGGTTAGGGTTTTCGCTCAATGTTCATAAAATAATAAAATAAACACTCTTTTGTATGTGCTTCGATTTCTTTATTATTCAAAACCCTGGCACCTAAGATAAGATATATATTGTATCGGCAAGACCTACAACTATGGTGGCTGATGTCTGCCATTTCGGCATTTTGTTATTTCGCCGCAAACTGATGTCAGAAAGAAAAGACGACAGAACGAAAAGACGACAGATTAGAAGCGAAAAGACGAAAGGAGGCACACGAAATGACAAGAAGACGACGATATAAAATGTCCTGTTTTCACGGCGGCCGAAGTGTCGTCTTTTCGTTTTTTTTCACGTCGTGTTCTGTCGTCTTTTCGCCTTTGAAATATCGTCTCTTCGTTCTGTCTTTTTATCGCACTGAATGTATCGTCTTTTCGTCTTGTCGTCTTTTCTCTGTGAAATAACGAAAAGACAAAAATGGAAGAAATACCAATCTCATTACAGCAATAACTTCTTGTAACTCAGTTAACGCCTCGATCAGTCTTCACGGTAGGCTCCAACTAAATCCTCATCATTAACAAACAAGTCAGCATCGATCGTAATTATATATTTAATGTGACCACTACTTTGTTTATCATGTAATCCAGGAGCCCATTTGCAAAACAATGATTTATTCAAACAGAACAGAAACCAAAATGCTTGGCACGTATAACTTAAAAACTATTCTTTAATTGCATTTTATTTGCACAATTCCCAGTTGCGTGATTGAATTAAATGGCGTTCGGGGTTGTTAAATGTGCTCAACACTTATTAAGTGAGTATGATTAATAGCTATTGAATAATATAATAATTGCAGTCACTCAAACATTTAGATAATACAAACAATGCGATTGGTTAAAGGACGATCACATGATCAATTTAAGCTACGTTCATTTTCCAGAACTACTTCCATCCGCCATTCATAGTGTGTGCGTAAAAACAACAGCAACCCGTATTTATTCCCCATAATTTGTTTTAATAAATTAAAGAAATAAGTACTTTTAGGATAGTCTTTCCAGTTATAAGGATTTAATGTATTTATCTGCGTTCATTGGAAAATAACTGCAATTGCCTCACCACACAGCAAATAATGAAGGGCATTGTGTTAAAGCTGTGTGATGAGGCAATTGCAGATATTTTCCGATGAACGCAGATAAAAATACATTACAATCTGAAATAGTATATGATCTTGGTATTTGGTATTCAAAGTACTAAAAGTACTGGATGGCAGTGAATGGATGGATGGATGGCATCCATGGATGGATGGATGGATGGATAAAAGACGAAGAAATGAAGTAGTAATTACAAATTTATGTAAGACAAAACTATTTACAAATAAGGGATGATATAGTAGTAATATAAACAATATATGTAAATCAACAAATGCCCATCAACCGGTGTATAAACCAGTAAATGTACATAAGAACATATTAGAATGATTTATAAAGTCTGATTTCTTTCAGAAAATATAAAACAAGTCGAAAGTATATAGTATCAAATAACTTTGTCATAGTATTAACTGTGTAGTACCTTTGCCGCATAGGATCAACGTCTACGGCAAAAACGTATGATGAAAGGGTGTACATGTTTAAGCAACGTGGGCCGTTAACACTCAAACTGCGCACAAGACCTATCGTCTCAAATATCTAATATCGAGCTCAAATCCAGTTTCATTCAATTAAATTGAATCACACATATATACAAAGTCATGTTTAATCATGAACCATACATTAAATTGTTAATACTGATCTACTTGTTCAAGCTTTCGTTTTCTCGGGAAAAAAAGACGTTACCAAGTTTCGTGAGTAGTTTCTTCCACATCATACAATCACCTATGTTAGACATATACCAAATAGCCATTAAAATAGCATAGTTTACAAATCAAAAAATCTAAACCAATAGGCTAAAGATGTATCGGAAATAAAGCCTTACATTTTTTGTTCTATATAAAATATGAAACCCTTTATAGTTCATCATCTTTTTAAAATGAAATAGTTAATAAGCATGATAAAAAATACTTATTCTTAAAAGTGTGCCCTTCCAGCCTAGAAAACTGCTGAGAACAGTAAGGTTCATAAGGCATTTAAGAAACACAACTCTTATCTGTTGACACCGCACGGTGACCAAATTGCATTCATTCTGCACCTTTCAAATGAATTCTCTTTTCACTTAACACTTTCACGTTTGTTAAATATAATCATCATACACCCATAAAATTGTCCTAAGCCCTCGCAAGCAGGTCAGTGCATACTAAAATGTTTTCATTGAAAACCCTTTCGGTTAGGAATTGTACAAATGCAAACTTATTTCGACTACACGAGGCATGAACACCGATGTGATTTATATCCTGTATGCCTAAATAATCATTTTTCTTAATATTTGTTTGTGAAGTTCGCGGTTTAATGAAAAATGGCACCTGGTATATATTTCGGAATATAGCAACTGAAATCAGTGTAGTTGCTTTATTTGCGTGTCTAAAATGAAAGGAAATGCAAAAGTTTGCACAAGCACACTACATTAAGTCAATATGGTCAAACATGAGAAAAACGATCTTACAGAAATCACATCACCCGAACGAAATGGCACCGTAGGTCGCACTGCACCACAAAGAGCAAATTAAATGTTCAGTGAATAAGACAATACACAACACAACGAGTGGTGAAGGCAGGGTGACTTGGAACTGTCAGTAGGAAATAAGACCTTCTGGTTAACTTAATCGATTTTATGTGTATGCAACCTCGCTATTATCATGTCTTCAGCGCTCAAATTGACAAGTGAGTGTAAGTCATAGTACAACCCATCAACATAATTCTCTAACAATATAGTCCACATCCAGAGAAATTAGGAAACGATACACGTATATGTTATTCTAAAACTATATGAAACAGAAATACCTCAGGAAGTATTCAGAATTGTACTGAAGAATACACACAGAAATTACACCCAAAAAGAAAACCAGTCTAGAGTACGACCAGAAAACCTGAGGGACGAAAGGTCGTGCACCAGCTTCTCCTTTAAGGGTTTAAGAAGGTGCTATCATGGAGTCCCACGAGGTTGTCCGGTCATCCCACAAGACGAAAGTGAAGCGTACTAACTGTAGAGGGCTCAACCACCAAGCATGAAGTGCGTTGTAATACTAAAGGGTCGGGAATTCCGCGAGAACTATCGAGGTTTATAGATCACAACGATATGCCTCAATCAAAGCCCGTAAAGAAACCCAATGGCCTCCGTGGGCGGGATAGTAATGACGCTTCGTCAAAGACTTCCTCGTCTCTCACCGCTGCGGGTTCGGATCCCATTGGGGAGTTAGACTTGTCGTGAAAGTGTCGATTCTTACGAATGGCGGGAGGTATACAGTACTGGTTCTACCCCTGGAAAATGGGGTGGTCACAGTCAATTTACGTCATATATAGCCTAAAATATGCAAAATGACGTAAAAACCATTATTTAAACAAACAAACAAACAAAAGAAACGCAGTCTGAGGCCTTCCATTCGAGTTGTGAAAACCACATGTTGCTATCCTTTTTCAATCCCGACTAAATACTTTTATGTAAACACTTTATTACATATAGTCCAGCATGTCATGTCGGGATTGCACATATGTCCTAATGTCCATGCTCTGATTAATAGTCCAATGCTAATAATGCTTTAAACTATGATAACAACTTAGAACCACACGGGTCATCAATAAGCATCATGGTCTTGTGATCTATGCATAAAACATTTAAATGAAAACGTACACTATTTCCTTAGAAATCATATAGTTCTCAATTACGGTACGTATTATAAAACATTTGTTGACGTTTAAAAGTTGTTGTCAATGATCTATGAGTTACACCAAGTTAAGTTGATTTACGACAAAATTATTCGGCCCTACTCTTACTGACGAGTATACTCCTAAGGCTCTTTTACGTGCTTACAGGATATACTCCGATAAACAGGAACTCCCGGTTTACGTCCAAAACGGAAGGACGATGCTAAAGGACTCTAAGACGAAACTCAGTAGCGCCGATGATGCTTGAACAGGGTCCTCCAGATATCAAGTCCAACGCCAAGCGTCCATAAACATGATAAATCACGTATCTGTAAATAGTGAAACATTTCAGAAACGCTGAGAATTTGTATTCCACCGAAAGTGTCCTCGACGGATGTTTATATATTCAACTTCAATAATTAACTCTGCCGATGCTTAACATAACCAGACAAGACTATACATAATGGTACCGATATAATATATATGTGCGGTTATGTTTACCTAAGATGTTTACAAAAGGAAAACCTCCAATTGTTAACATGACCCGTATAACAACTGAGAAGGTGACATAATGTAATATGTGAATGCGATGTAACATAACCAAGTAACGTGTATTAATATTATCTTCAGCAATATCAGAGATGTTTTTTATGCATCGACCAGACATAAACATTGCATGACATTGACCATAAACACGAGACGCGGTACACCATGCAAAAGTTTTAGAAGTTGATTTACGACATGCCATGTACATTTCATCCGACACTAAATATAATAGGCGATGCACTGGGCTATAGGTTGACATTGAAAACAACGATTTTGGATACGACATATCTAGTGCAGATACATACCCACATTTAGATGTTATTAAGCAAGAGATGTTTGTAAACTATACACGGCCCCTTCCAGAGCTATAACTCCGGTGCAACTGAGGTTAATTAACAGAAACAAATTTTCTATTTATAGTAACAGTGACCTTGACATTTGACAAAATGATCCTAATAACAACATTCCTCTCCATGAGACTCAACGTGTGGTGAAGTTTCGTTAAAATCACTCAAGATAAACTAAAGTTATTGAGCGGAAACCAATTTCTTATTTATAGAAACGGTGACTTTGACCTTTGATCAAATTACTCCAATAACAATCCCAAGAGGAGCACCTTGTGGTGAAGTTTCGTACAATCCATCAATGGAAACTAAAGTTTTTGAGAACTTTGGGTCAGAGGTGCTGCATCTTAAAAAAGCTGGACTGACCAACCGACCGACAGACAGACAGACAGACATGTTCAATATGACCCTTTTTCTTTAGAGGCGGCATAAATATACACAACAAATGCAAGGAAGTGATCATTTAGAAGCTACAAACACAGGCAATAGAAGAAAGTAACATACTCGCTTTTATTATGTCTGTTCGAGAGAGGCAATATACAATTAGGTAGATACGGGTATCGCCTTGGAACGGCGAGTGGAAATGTACCACTGGGTTTTAAACCAGGTTCTATGGTACACAAAGCCCACATTTACCATGCTGTCATTATTAAACGGACAGTGTAAATATGGAAATCCCCGCCAGGATATATCACATAAGAAAACTAGGCAGTATTTACCCTTAACCCGCTAAATATGTATAATGGACTGTTCTTTCTTTGAATTAAGACCATTCCATTTATGTGACAAAGGGTTACTCGCAGCTGATATGGGTTTACAATGGACGCACAGGCTATTATAATCGCGCTTAGCGGGTTACTGCTTAATAAGCAATAGAAGTAAAACAACAAAAATGATCATGTATATACGAATATAGAAAACAAAAGCCTAGAAAGCCAAATGTAAATACTCAATGAATTGGCAGTAGCCAAAGTAATAAGAGAATACACTGTTAAGGGAATGACAAGACAATGTTTAAGACAAACTTTAAACGTTACCCTCCTTTTCGGGAGTTCGCACAATCAAAGAGGAAAGCGTAGTTGCGAACTGTCAATGGTAAACCACTCAACAAACTGACAGCCATTAAGGTCGTAACCTCTTTTGATAAATGTTCTAACCAGTTTGATCAGATGAAGCACCTCTGATCCCATAGCACCGGCCTAATTAAGCGGTATTCGAACAAGTGTATGCTTATTATTGTACAAATGTTTGGGTATCCAATTTTAAATCTGGTACCATTTACCTTAAAGTGTATATATTTATTACATTTACCTTTTTTTAAATCACGGTAAGTAACTTGGTAACGCATGTGTCGATTTGTTAAAAATCATATGATATCGACCGAGTCATACCAAAGACTTCTTAAATTGATACTAGTAACACCCTTGCCAGGTCTATGTCTGTCGGCCCGGTGTCAGTATAATGTAGCTGAGTTAGTTACCATATCATGTGTATGAATCGTCGTGATATGACTGAAATATCGTTAAAAGCTACGTTAAACCCCCACACAAACATACTTCATTTTATATTTAATATAAATGGTGATATCTCAAGGTAAGTTTATCGCATTCATAAATTTAGACATAATCTAGGGCAGTTACCTTGTAATACAGACTCTGCACTTAGTGAAACAAACCTCCAGCTCATATTTAATGAAAAGATTAATTTACTAAGGTTATCGCGTTTAAAAAACAAACAATTTCCCTTTGTTTAATATGCACGGGCAATAAATGTTACGCATGCGTAGATTGTGCTTGCCCTGTCGATCTGATTATATTGAAAGAAACATCAAACTCGAATGAAATCTGGTGAAAATCTGAAACCGCACGGATGATGGCAACGATAAATAGGACGACGATGGAAACAGCATGTTTTTGGTGAAAATGATAATGTTCACAAGAATGCGCTAAAGGACGATGGCTGACGAACAGACGGATGAACGACGATGGACAGCATATTCTTGCCTGAGGTTTGGCCAAACTAGTTAGAAGTAATTAAGACTACCCTTGCTCACATGGGATCGCCGGTTGTCCGGTGGGTCTTTAGAAATGAGAGAACAATATAGTGGTCAACATATCAGGTATAAAATGTGTATCTCGGACATCAGCAAAATAACGAGATATGTGAATTATTTTTGTTACATTATATACATGAGCATGTGTTTTTTCTTATTACACCTATCTACCCTTTCTTAATGGTTAATGTGGCTAGGATTATTTGTATTTACACTTTCCTGTTGTTTAGAGATGATGACAGGGTAAGAGTGAGGTTTGGTGCCGGTTTAACTCCCCGGTGGTCCCTTTTGCCACTGACCGTTCCAATGCGTTACCCCTGTTGTCAACCCTTATAAATTTTATTATGTTTGTGAAGTGCTTTTTTACTGAATGTGTTTGTGATGTACTGTTTGAATCACCTTTGCGTTGCAATACTTGTTGGAGTGACTACTCTTCCTGTTGGACTTATAACCTTTTCTTAAAGGCTTTCGCCTCTAAAGTGATCATTTTAGTGTGGTATATCCACAAGAGATGCAAGCCTTCATAACACTTACTCGAGTAATTATCTTTCAGTAAATACCTTCATACGACTCTTAGTAAAATTAGATATAAAAGTCGAACAGGAAATGTAATATTCAAGGACAACCAAAAAAGGCATAGAAACAAACAGCAATTACAAGGATATAAACGGCAATATATGACATTACACACATAAAGGATTGACAATAGGGCTACCGCCTTGGAACGGTCAGTGACTAAAAAAGGCCGCTTGCGGTTTAAACTAGGTTCTAGGGTGCACCAAACATCACTGTTATCATATTGTCATCCCAATAAAACGATACAGTGTAAATAAAGAAATCCATATAAGGTTCCCAATTACATTGTACCAGTAACTATTTGTCTCCTGAGTGTTTTGACTTATTAAGGCATTCTTTCTAAAGTTTTTAGTATTCCATCTATTTAAAAATTGGTGGAACATTTGGTAGATTTATATAATATAAATATTTATTTACTGTCCATATAGATACTAAATCAAAAAAGGAAGGCAGCAGGGATTAGTATACGTGTCCCTTCTTGCAAAGGTTCGAAGACCATGTAGTCTCAAATACTATGTTTTAATCCGGGTATTTCAGCTGCATCTCGCCAATGCAACCAAGGTTAGATTTGGCGCTGTGAGAGGGTACCATGGTCGTCCGTTTCAACTTGTGAGTTTATCGCAAGTTCTCCGGTCCCCCGTCCGCCAATGATATACATTTCTGTTTAGTTTTATCAACATCCCTTCAGTAGTTTAGAGATTGCTGCTGAAACACGATTTTGACACATTTGATCTTTGACCTCCAAGTGCGACTTTGACCTTTTGAGGTAAGGACCCGATTTGTGCACGCGAATCATCTTCTCATCGTACCGAACATTTCTGTCTAGTTTTGATATTTTTTTAATCCGTTCATAAGTTTAAGAGTTGTGGCTAAAACACAATTTTGAGTCGTACGACCTTGACCACCAAGAATGACCTTGGTGGTAAGGACCTGGTTCGTGCGCACTACACACCTCTTTATGCTAAACATTTCTGTGTAGAAAAAAATCCGTTATGGCTGAGACACAATTGTGGTGCTATAGAAGCAAAATATGGCTCTTTGTTAGTAATTCAAGGACAATAACTCTGCTTTTTCTACTTCGATATGGCTTGGTTCGAATTATCGGAACTTTTAATGATAACAAAAACCTTCCAGGGATTGGTCACGATAAGATGAAAAATGAAGGAGCTAGAGTACTAACGAAACGAAATATAGAATTTTTCAATAACGTTTGTGTTACTAGTCTGATCTAGCTGGTTTTGAAACTTGTCTACTCTATCATCAATATCAACAATCTGGCCAAGTGTGGTAAAGATCAAATACAAAATTAAGATTCTACAGCGTTAACTTGACAGAATATGTATGTGTTATATAAATAAATGACGGGCCATAACGCTGGAGTTATTAATATGATCCGGCTGCTTTTTTAAACTTCTCCGAGCACTCCTAAGTATCATCACTCGTGACAAGTTTTGTAAAGATCAAATACAAAATGAATGTGCTAGAGTATTCACAAGGCAGCATATAGCATTATTTGTTTTAATCCGATCTTGCGGGTTTTCGAAGTTGTCCAAACTTTCACTAAAATTAACAATCTGGATAAGTTTGGTAAATATATTAAATACAAAATGAAGGTGCTAGAATGTTCAAAAGTCTGAATATGGCATTTTCAGTCAAATTAAGGCCATAACTCTGGTTTTACTAATTCGATCTGGCTGGTCAAACTTATCATTAACTAATATAACGACTCTGATACAGCTGTTAATGATACAATCAAAAATGAAAGATCTATCTTGCTCACAAGGCAAAACTTAACGGGAACTTTATTTAAACTGTATTTTCTTTATTTACACTGCCCGTTTTATTGGGATGACAGTAGGGTAAGTGTGAGGTCTTTTTTTGCCACTGACCGTTCCAAGGCGATAACCCTATTGTGTTTGTGATGTCTTATTTAGCCTTTTATTCATTTTTAAAGTTGTTCTTTGTTTCTGTGTGTTTTTGAGGTTGACTGTCGCCCTTGCATGGTACTTTACCTGTTTGATTTTTATATCTAATTTAGCGGACGAACGACGGACAGCTTGTCATCTCACAAGCTCTGCTGTCCTTGAGCCATTAGAGCTAATACTCTTTATACCTTGTACATTTATATTTAAATAGTAAATTGCAGATTAAAACCAGAGATGAGTTTAACCCTTAACCCGCTAGATATATACATAATGGACTGTTCTCTCTTTGAATTAAGACCTTTCCATTTATGTGACAAAGTGTCGGAAAAGTTACTCGCAGGCTGATCTGGGTTTATAATGGACGCAAAGGCTATTATAGTCTTGCTTAGCGGGTTAAGGGCTAATATCCTTCCGAAATGCCCTATGGGAATTGTTTCCTGATACTTTTGTATATATGAAGAACTTAATTTAAGATAACCTCGACCCAGATTAATATGTTCAGCCATCACGCCTATTACCCGCTGACGTACACTGTTATTATTATTTAGTTTTTACCCAACTTTTTCAATCAATCTGTTGGCTCAGGTGTATTTTACTAGCGCTCTTTATAATCAAGTGCGTGACCTATATAAAGAATATCGATAAACCTGGTCAACGCTAAGTCACAAAGAGGCAATGAAGAGAATTTTTCAACATTATGAATTATCATTAAATCACAGGTATACATCACCTGTCACAGGCTCGTTAGTGTATCGCAAAGGTATGCTAAAACTCTCGCCCGACCTCAGATGTGCCTCGTCGAGGAATACTTTTTTTGTTTGAATGGTGGTTTACGTCATTTCTGGCACATGTAAGGACATATATTCGAACCCGTATCGGTGAGAGGCGAGAAAGTTTTAGAAGCAGTGTCTTTACTAACCTGGACACGGAGGTCCTTCGAAGAATACTACCTGTTACGGAAGTGAGCCATAGTAGCAGATTCGCTATTGTAAGACTCCGAAGAGAAATAGACGGAATTATTAGCGAATGTCGCCCCTTGCCGGAGAAATAGGCGGAATTATTAACGAATGTCGCCCCTTGTCGGGAAAATAGGCGGAATTATTATACAATTATGGACTTTTCAGCTGTTATACATGATGTGATATGCACCAAAAAAATCATTATTGACCGCGGCGATAGCCGAGGTCAATAATGATTTTTTGGTACATATCAACATCATGTATAACAGCTGAAAAGTCCATAACTGTTTTATTATATAACCCTCAATTTACAATTATATAAAACAGGTCAATATCAAAAAAACAATTATATAAAACAGGTCAATATCAAAAAAACAGGTCAATATCAAAAAAACAGGTCAATATCGCTAGATATTTTTTCTAAAAAATTACTTTTTAGCCAATGAAAACGCGTCTATTTATAGGTTATATAATAATAACGAATGTCGCCCCTTGTCGGAGAAACAGGCGGAATTATTAGTGAAAGTCGCCCCTTGTCGGAGAAATAGGCGGAATTATTAGCGAATGTCGTCCCTTGTCGGATAAATAGGCGGAATTATTAACGAATGTCGCCCCTTGTCGGAGAAATAGGCGGAATTATTAGCAAAAGTCGCCCATTTTCGTAGAAATAGGCGGAATTATTAGCGAATGTCTACCCTTGTCAGAGAAATAGACGGAATTAGTTGCGAAAGTCGCCTAATTGGCCTACATTGATCTTATACTAGTATTATACAAAATACGTTTGTTAAACCATTCACCGTCGTTTTGTGTTCTGGGTATGTACACTGCGAGTAAAGGATTAACTAAGTATAATTCAGGGAATTATTATTTAAGGCAGTAATTCAAAATAATTAATGTTTGCAGTATGTATAAAAATTGAAAGATTCAAACATGTACGCTGCCGCATGCAGTTAATAAAAATAGCTGTCATTAAATTGAATTGAATTGGATTTTATAGTCGCACCAACTGCTAAGGTCAATATGGCAACTTTACAGCTTCCATAGGTGGAGGAAGACCCCCGGGTTCATGTTGTCAGTAAACAAACGGTGGACCATACAAACATAATACTGTCCGTCAGTAAAGTCTCTCTTCATTAAACTAAGGACTCTAAATCCATAGATCCGTTATACCTACAGTTATGGCAAGCCAATTGTCCAATAATTACGTGAACCAAGGTCGAAAAACTAGGATTAACGATCGATAAACTAGGTTTTTCGAACGTAAAACCGGGTTTATCATGTTTATCGAATACTAACTATACGATATTTTCGAGCGAAAACATAGGATAACGGGCGTAAACCATAGTTTACGCTCGTGAACCCATGTTTACGTTCGATAAACTAGGCTTCTCGATTAAACTAAGAATTTCGGTCGTTATCCTAAGTTCACGAGCGTGAACCTATGTTTACGGGCGTGAACCTCGGTTGACGAGCGTGAACCATAGTTTACGAACGTGAACCTATGTTTACGGTCCTGAACTTGGGTTTACGACCGTGATTATTGGTTTACGACCGTGAACATAGGTTCACGCTCGTGAACATAGGATAACGACCGAAAATCATAGATTTGTTCGAGAAACCTAGTTTATCGAACGTAAACCTAGGTTCACGTTCGAAAACTATGGTTCACGCTTGTTAACCCAAGTTCACGGTCGTAAACATAGGTTCATGTTCGTAAAATATCGTTCACGGTCGTAAACTTAAGTTCACGTCCGTAAACTATAGTTCACGGTCGTAAACCTAGGTTCATGTCCGTAAACTATGGTTCACGATCGTAAACCTAGGTTCACGCTCGTAAACTATAGTTCACGTTCGTAAACTATGGTTCACGGTCGTGATTGTCTATGCTCGTAAATCACAGATACCGGTCCGAAAGCAAAGTTACAAGTCGATAAACCCGGTTTTACGAACGTGAACCTATGTTTACGAGCGTGAACATATGTTTACGAGCGTAAACCATAGTTTACGAGCGTAAACTATAGTTCACGGTTATAAACATAGGTTCACGTTCGTAAACTATGGTTCACGGCCGTAAACTATGGTTCACGGTCGTAAACTATAGTTCACGTGAACTGGGGTTTACGAGCGTAAACCTACGTTTACGAGCTTGAACTATGGTTTACGGACGTTATCCTATGTTTTCGCTCGAAAGGATAGGTTAACATGCTTTTACGTTCGAAAAACCTAGTTTATCGATCGTTAATCCTAGTTTTTCGACCGTAAACCTGGGTTCACGTTATTAATGGACAATTGGCTTGCCATATACAGTAAATAAATAAGTACAGTTGTCCGTAAATGCGCTTTGTGGATGTGTATTTATAAGGTTAAAAATAAAAGCGTCTCGTTTTAAAAACATTTTTTTGTAAAAATGAAATCCAACGGTGAAGTCACGTACAGGCTCTAGTCTAGATTTACACATAGTTTTAGTGACACGATACATGTAAACAATAACCCTATGTAAATGTTTGTCCCAAACAAAAATACCATCCACCGCTTGGCCCCTGACCCCGAATTACAACCACTTTGTGGTGTGATGATTTTTAATCCAATACATATTTAGACAATTTCTCATTTGAATGCAATGCACGCACCTTGTTTGAAGCAAATTCCACAGATGGCGCCGATGTGGAATGCATGTTTTAAATTCAATCGGAAATGACTATGTTTACTGAATAATCCAAGCTTTTTTTGTTTATTTAGTCACCAAGAAAATCATCAATCAAAAAAACACTATGTTCTGAGTGGTTATACGGGTTAAAAGAGAAAATGACATTACTCATATCACCATCCATGTGCGGGATACAGAAGATAAACAAGGCATACCTGGTATCGTAGAACTCGAAATATCTGTCATGCTAGGAGTTTATAAAATAGCGGAAGTCTGACATGTCACTGAATGTGTTAAGAGTTTATGAAATATAATAGGGTTTGGAATATGAGGAAAAATCCGTTAAATATTGTTGTCATTAAATTAATCAACTCAAAATGGTTCTTGAGAAAATAAAAATTAGCATATGGGAACGATAGAATGTTAACAAGGCTCACTTCTTCTACGATGTTGGTATTCCCTCAATAAATCCGTACAAACTCCATTTGAATTAAAATATGTTTGATTTAAAAGTTTCAGCTCCCAAAATGATCGGATCTTTCGGAATATGCCATTAGAAACCAATGCAAGCTTCTTTTTTCTGCGGACAAACACTGAAACCAAGATTAAATACATTTTACATAATGGAAATTAGGCGAAAACTATATTTCCGTTGCTTGGCAATTTAGTTTGCTTGGCAAAGTTAAAACTACTCATTATTCCAAATTGGTCAATTATGTCACCCAGAAATTGCCCTATATGGATATAAAATAGTCCTACAGTGCTATACAAAAGCGGCATATCTATCCTATATGGGTGTAACATAATCTCGCAGGACAATACAATCTCGCAAGACTATACAAAAGCCGCATAACTATCCTATATGAATATAATATAATCTCACAGGACTATACAAAAGCGGCATAACTATCCTATATGAGTTTAATATAATCTCACAGGACTATACAAAAGCCGCATAACTTTCTATATGAGCATGATATAATCTCACAGTACTATACAAAACCGCATAACTATCCTAAATGGGTATAATATAATCTGACAGGACTATACAGAAGCCGTATAACTATCCTATATGAGCATGATATAATCTCACAGTACTATACAAAACCGCATAACTATCCTAAATGGGTATAATATAATCTGACAGGACTATACAGAAGCCGTATAACTATCCTATATGAGTATAATATAATCTTACAGTACTATACAAAAGCCGCATAACTATCCTATATGAGTATAATATAATCCCACAGGACTATACACAGCCGCATAACTATCCTATATGAGTATAATATAATCTCACAGTACTATACAAAAGCCGCATAACTATCCTATATGAGTATAATATAATCTCACAGTACTATACAAAAGCCGCATAACTATCCTATATGAGTATAATATAATCTTACAGGACTATACACAGCCGCATAACTATCCTATATGAGTATAATATAATCTCACATGACTATACAAAAGCCGCATAACTATCCTATATGAGTATAATACAATCTCACAGGACTACACAAAAGCCGCATAACTATCCTATATGAGTATAGTAAAATATCACAGGACTACACAAAAGCAGCATAACTATCCTATATGAGTATAATACAATCTCACAGACTATACAAAAGCAGCATAAGCGTCGAATAGCATTCACAAAACACAGTCAAACAGAGAGAGAGAGAGAGATGTGACGACAAAAGAATGTGTGAAGGAAGTGTATGTGACCTGAGCACATCTGATAATGGACATCTGTTGTGACGTGTACTGCGGTGACGATTAACCGTCACACTTCCAATTGATTAACTTGGTCGACGTAGCGGGTTATCTTTACTAAAACTATAGGGAAAGTTGAATTGATATCATATTGTACAAAACAAACGTCTTAGTGTTAACATGTGATAACTATGAAAATTAAAAGTGTTTGGATGATAGGTAAGCGTGTCATTTTACTTATTTTTCGATTCAGTTTCTTTATTCAGCATATACATCATATACTGTGTATCGCATATGCAATTAGGCGGACGGTTATATTACATTGATAAATTCATGGTATAATAATATTGTAATTAGAGTAATCCTGTAAACACATAAACTGTTTTAGAACAATTAATTTTAATTTCAATTATTGTATAATCAAATAGTATGCAGGAAAAGAACATTATAATTCCCAAACTTAATACACACACGCGCGCGCGCGCGCGCGCGCGCATGCACGCACGCACGCACATACACGCGCTTAAAAACATCACCCACACACCCACACCCACCCACCGAACCTACCTACATACCTAAATTTATATAGTGGGATCACAATTAAATGTTCAGCAACCACCCACACGCTATATAAAGACGGTGACCATGAACGTTGTTGGATCACGAGCGATACAGTGAATTCAGTAAATAGTCAAGGGTGATAATGAAATTAATAGCTGTAACTTTCGAAATGTGGGATCTGTATAAGGGATGCACGTTCTCAAGCCAGAATAATACATGTATATAGGGAGAACATATTTGAGAACAACCAAGGACAGACAACCTTCTGGCGATTACCTGTGGGAACGTGATCCAAAGGGGTGAGTCGCACACATCAAACTGTTGCATCAGTTTTCACCCACTTACATATAAATGGATTTTGAAGCAGCAGTCAACAGTCAATATAAAATAATTACATGCAGACGACATTTTATGTAGTTTATTTTTCGATATAGGTGGTTTTAGAACTAGTTCAACTTTTTGTTGATATTAATAATCTGACCAAGTTGGGTATGGACCGGACGTAAACTAAAGGAGCTTGCTTACCTAACCAAAAAGTTTCAGACCAATATCTAATTCCTAATTGAAGTTATTGAGCGAAAACCTTTTTTCTGTTTTAGTAACAGTAACATTGACCTTGAACTTAAACTAGTTACCCAGTGACCTGAAATGCAATCACACGCTTGCTTTTTAGCTCAACTATTCGAAGAATAAGAGAGCGTATTTACATGCCCCGGCTTCGGCGTCAAACATCAAATTTTGCGTGTAAGCTGTGTTTACAAGTCTATATCTCTTACATTTCTTATCCTAGTACAACCAAATTTGGCCATGAGATTCTTTATAGCATTATCCTAAGGGCTGCTTAAGTAACATTGGTTCCTGTAACCCCTGGGCTCCATGGAAATTAACCCTTAAAATTTGTCTCATTTCACATCAAATTTTGCATGTAAGCTGTGTTTACGGATCTATATCTGTTACATTTATTGTCCTAGCTCAACTAAATGTGGAAATTGTTTTCTTTATAGTATGTTGTAAAGGGTTGTATAAGTAATTTTGTCTTCTACAAATTCTGGGCTTCCGTGGAATCCAAATTGCGATGGCCCGTAATATGTGCAATAAAGGCAGATCCAGGTTTGCCTGTTAGCTGTTGTATATATATATATCTCTTAAAATGTTTGTTTATGTCACTCAAATTTTGGTTTGGGATTTTTTATAGCATTATTCATTTTATTCATACTTGACCCACCCAGGCATGGGACATGGGATCCTACCCCCAACCCCCACTCCCCCACCCGAAACCAGATATTTCTTTACATATTTATGTGCTGTTTTGTTCAATTCTTACACATATAGCTATGTTGCGCTTCCTCCCTCCACTCCACCCCAACTCGAAACCCGACATTTGTTTTTTTTACATATTCCATTCATTCATACTCCACCCATATTTGGGCATGGTCTCTCTCCTCGCCCACCCCTCCCCCACAACCCCACAAACCGAAGCCTGATTTCTTTTTACATATTTCTGTGTTGTTTTGGTCAATTCTTACACATATAGCTATGTCGCGCCCCTCCCCCAACCACACTCCACCCCCAACTCGAAACCGATTTTTTTTTGGCATATTTCATTTTATTTATACTTCCCCCATATTGGGGCCCATGCCCTCCCACCTCCCCCTCTATTCCCCCGACCCCACAAACAGAAACTTGATTTTTGTTTTACATATTTCTGTTGTCTTTTTGGTCAATTCTTACACATATAGCTATGTTGCACCCCTCCACCCACACACACCCCTCCACGCCCCCCTCCCCACACTCGAAACCCGATTTTGTTTTAGATTTTTTTTATACATATTTCGTTTCATTCATACTTCACCCATATTTGGGCATGGGCTCACACCTCCCCTCTCCCTCCCCTACCCCCATGCCAACCAGAAACCTGATTTTCTTTAACATATTTCTGTTGTTTAGGTAAATTCTTACACATATAGCTATGCTGCGCCCCCCCCCCCCCTCGAAACCCGATTTTGTTTTAGATTTTTTTTTAATACATATTTCGTTTCATTCATACTTCACCTATATTGGGGCATGGGCTCACACCTCCCCTCTCCCTCCCCTACCCACATGCCAACCAGAAACCTGATTTTCTTTTACATATTTCTGTTGTTTAGGTAAATTCTTACACATATAGCTATGCTGCCCCCCCCCCCCCCCCCCCCCCCCCCACAACTACCCACACACAAACGCATACAAAAAACCCGCATACACACACCCTTCCCCCCCAAACCCAAAACCTGTTTTTTTTAAACATATTTCTGTTTTGTTTTGTTTTGGTCAATTCTTACACATCTAGCTATGTTGCGCCGCCCCCCTCCCCCACTTTTATTTATCTTATGCCCCGCCACAACCGTTTTTTTTTGTCCATTTTCCTTCCGATCATTACCCGTCCCCGCATCCACCCTACCCCACTCCACCTAAACCCCGATTTGTTTACATATTTCTGTGTTGTTTTGGTTTATAATCACCCCATCATAACCACCACCTAAATGTCAGATACACAGATTGAAAATAACTCATTCTTAACAATTGAGTGGAAACAGTTTTTCTAGTTTTAGTAGCAGTGACCTTGACCTCCTGGACCCCCAGTAACCCCAAATGCAACCCCGTGCTTCCTCTTTATATAAGCTACCTATCCAGAAAGTTCCATGCCAAAATCTCATCCTGACTTAAGTTACTGAGTGGAAATGAAACCTAGCACTATCACTGAGAGTGATGAATGTCCCAGCTTAAATTTTAAGTCAAATAAAGGGCCATAATTCTGTACTCTATTAGGCAATTAACAATGGGTGATGTACAGGGAAATAAGGTCATCATCAGTTGTTACGTGTATATGAAGTTTGGGAACAACCTAGTCAAAAATGTTTGAGGAGTTTCAAGTAATGAACATGTGTTTCGGGAACATGTGTTTTGTGAAAGCGGAGGTATAATAATTCAAAATAATATTATGTTGACAATGTTTTAGCACACGCGCATAAGGAAATATAACATCACAGTGAAACAAGAGAAACTACGGATGCCCATGTCACTTAGATACCAGAATTATCACGTGTTGCGAAAAGTTTAAAGCATCTAAAATTATCTAGACGTTAACTATGTATTTGGCAATGTGAGAGAAAGTGTTCTGCCAAATAAGATTGCTTAACAAAGTTAGATCCAATTGACATGAAAATTTTAACATAATAAATATTCCATTCATTTTCCATGTCAATTAAATGTAATAAAAACACTCGTTTTATAGTTATATTACTTTGAAAATAAATTTAAAATAAACATCTATTGTCCAATGGATATACTTCGTAGAAAAAGTGCATTTATTTAAAAAAAGAAACGTCAAACTTATTTTGTATTACACCAGTTACTATAAGCAGTATTATTATCTCCAGCCGAAGGCGGAGGGTTATTAATTTGGCGTTGTCCATCCGTCCGTCCGTCCTTCCATCCGTCCGTCCGTCCGGAGCCATATCTTTATAATTGCGGGTTGGATTTTCATTACACTTGGTAATAATGTTTATCCTAATAATGGGATGAGACGCGGCTATTTTTATTCAGAATCGGCCCTTAACCCCGGAGTTATTGCCCTTTATTTGATATAAATTGCTTAATTCTGTCTGTCCACAGCCATATCTTGATAATCGCTTGTTTGATTTTCATTAAACTTGATTATAATGTTTATCCCAATAGTGGGATGTGACGCGGCAAAGTTTTCTAAATTGATAAAATTGCTTATTAAAGAGTTTTTCATAATAGTTTTAACAATTGATGATGGATGTTAATATAACTTGGCACAAGTATTTATTATAACAAACAAACTAATTGGTGTGTCACTCAAATGTCAAGGTCACACTTAAAGGTCAAAGGTTAAAAAGTGATTTTTAATGGTCCTTACTTCATTATAGGAAGACTTAGTAAAAAAAGTCATCGTGAAGAAAAAAATGGTCTTACTCACTGCACTATTATATCAATTCATCGAATTTGATATGCACTGTTTTGTTCATAATTCAAACTTTTGCTCAATGCAGTTAATTTGAATGAACTTTAAATGACTTATTATCGTAAATGCCTGACTGAGGTTATACTGCTTTGTCAACGTTATCGTAGAGAGTTTAGATGACAGCCAGGCTTATCGCAGGTCATACATGTAACAGTTAGTAAAGGTATTTTAGCCCGTGAACTTATGCATATAGCTATTACAGACCTAACCCATATTATTTCGCATTGGAAGTTAAGGGTATGGTAACTCTAATGGGTTTCACACAGAAAACAAACTGAGAAATTAACAAACTGAGAAATTAAAAGGTTCAACATTTTAGATGGATAATAAAAAGATCAGTATACAGTGAACTGTCCAATATTTATAGTTTATTAGATTTGTATTGGGATATATGCACGAATTCTTTCGACTTTAGGAGCGCAATATTTAATGCGCGAAAGAACGAGTGCATATGTCCCAATATAAATCTAATAACCTTTTTATTGCACACCCATTTTTAAATTAGAACAATGAAATAGGTTGTAACATTTAACTTTCACCAAAAATATTTGTTTAAAAGAAGCATATTGTCCTTACATCGTTGGAATTTTCACAATGAAATCCACATTGTTTACATCGCATGACATACTTTCTTTGGCAGGGACAGAAAATTGCACCAATCACGAGCGAGTATACATTACATACCCAATATCATTCGCAACATCTCGTACACTGCTTCGCAGCATGCGGGAACCCCGAATAATGACGGGATTGGCCGAGCGTTCACGATTGACCCAATATGACTACTACACGAATATGAGCGAATACTGATGTTTCCTGTTACATGAAAGTAAACGGAGCTTGTGAATGCGTATGCAATAAGGATTTGTTATTGTACTCGTCAATGTTGTGTTGGAAACTTGTATTGATCTCGGCTCCTAAACTTGTTTGTTTGTGTTACGTCATGTTCAACACATGTAAGGTTATAAATGACCGTCGATTTTTGTGGTGGATGCAGACCACTCACTTTGCCTGGATA